>CM049828.1:450000-485000 GCA_027422435.1 Schizopygopsis pylzovi
GCTGATGTTTTAAAGACCAAACGGTTGACGGCACCCATTCACTTCATCTTCTGTGTTCAGCAGAAGAAAGACACTCATTGAAGCCGAGGAAGAGTAAATGCTCACAGGATTTTTCTTCTGCTGAACCCTAAAGATGATGTTTTAAAGACCGAACGGTTGACGGCTCCCATTCACTTCATCTTCTGTGTTCAGCAGAAGAAAGACACTCATTGAAGCCGAGGAAGAGTAAATGCTCACAGGACTTTTCTTCTGCTAAACACTGAAGATGATGTTTTAAAGAACAAGCGGTTGACGGCACCCATTCACTTCCAAAGCATTTTTTCCTGTAGTATAGAAGTCAATGGGTGCCATCAACTGTTTGCTCTTTAAAACATCATTGTTAGTGTTTAGGGACACTCGTTGAGGCCGAGGAAGAGTAAATGATGACAGGATCAGATTTTTGGCTGATTATATAAGTGTTAATCGTTTCTATGTTTGAATATGAATCATTTTGTGTGTGAAGATCAAGCGTGTCGAGCGAAGCATCATTCCATTCGTGAATCAACCAATCAGCTTCAGCTCGCGTTCAGAGCCGCTAACTGGGACGAAGATCACCGCTACTTGTGTTTTCAGTGTCGAGATGGAGTTGAACTCTAGGCTTGATGAAATGATTGTGTGTTAATATAAAGCATATTTATAATAATAATAATCGAAGCTCCTGCAGATGTTTGTTTTTAGGGACGTTGTTCAGGGTTTATTTTTTACTCTTTTCTTTTACCTGCCGATCGACTCGAGCGCAAACCTTCTTCGGAGAGATTTTTGTGTTCTTCAGAAATATCTGAACATCCTTAAATCAAGAATCAGTTACCGGAGATGCAAGATATCTGAAATATTAATCAAAATGAAGGGAGTTAATGTTTAAAACAAATACGGGCTCAGAAAAATAGTTTTTTCTGACTTATTTTAAGCATAAACCACAAAATTAATTAAAATCACAGAACCAGAATTAATATCTGAGGTCATTTTGCATCTCCATGTTTCAGAATGTTCATATATTCAGAAATCATTTTTTGTTGATGATATAATGACGTCTGTAGTGATCATGCTTTCTGCCCTTTAACCTCTCAAATGTGAATATACGCAAATTAATCTAATTTTATAACGAGTATGAAGAGATCTGTAATATACATGACTGTATGTAATAAATGACGAAATGCAACATCCATATTTCCTTGCTGGGTTTTTAATTATTATAAACATTAGTACAAACATTATTGGAAATGTCTGAATTAATCAGAATCAAGCGATTAATGCAGACACACTGCAAAAAATTATTTTAGTATTTTTGTCTTTTCTATTATAAATTAGTGCGGTCAAACAATTGATTGCATCCAAAACAAAACTTCGTTTATATATATGTATGCATCTATAATACGCAATATATTTATATGCATGCATGTGTTTATTTATATAAACAAAATCTTATTTTGAATGCGATTAATCGTTTGATGGCACTAATATAGATATCTACACATTCTTGAATTATGATGCATTTACTGTACAAGTGAAATTATTTAAGATGTTTTTGTAGTTTTTGCTCAAAACGAGTAAAAATCATCTTAATTCAAAGGCTAAACGGATGATTTTTCTTGCTCCGTTAGCAGATATTTCTGCTTGTTTTGAGCAAAAACTAACATTTTCTCTTAATATCTTAAACACATCTGGATTGAAGAATGTTTGGATGTACGGACGGCTCTCGTTAGTGGATCTGGATCGTCAGAGTTTGGCGATAGTCCTTCAGCACCGCCTCCAGCTTCTGGCTCAGCATGATGTTCCCTTTGACTCTCAGCTTGCCAGCGAAGAACGCCTGCGGGAGAAACGGAGCGTGAACATCGGGCGGAGCGCGGCGCGGCGGAGGCAGACGTGTGAGAGACGCGGCACCTTCTGAGGGTCGAGTTTCCCCAGAAACACCTCCATGAAGTCCTCGTCTGACACGGAGAAGGTCACGTCAGCTTTAGAGGCTCGTCTGAGCAGAGATCCTCGACCCGTCTTCAGATCCACGGCTGCAGGAGACAAACATCATCATCAACAATCACTCGTGTTCTCTAGAATAACATTCTTCAATCGAGACGCCTTTACTGGACGAGTCAACTCATTCAAGATATTACAAATCAAATCAAAACAAGCCGAAATATCTGCTAACGGAGCGAGAAAAATACTCGTTTAGCCTTTGAATTAAGATGATTTTTATTACAACGAAAGTTCTTAAATATGATTTTGGGAAAGGTGTAAGAAGCCTATTTACTTGAAGTATAATACATAAATATATGAAGTCTTGTTTACTATCATAATTAAGTGATTTATGCTTAACAACATCAGTTCATGGGCTCAGAGTAATAATAATAAAGTTCATTTTCTGTCACCATTGAGAATTGTTTTTCTTGTTTTAAGCATAAACTCATTAAAAACACATATTGTGTAATTTGTCCAAATTTTGTATTTTGCTTTAGAAAACAATTCGTTGGTGTGTGTGTTGTTGTTGTGTGTGTGTGGTCTGTGTGTGTGTGTTGTATGTTGGTGTGTGTATGTTGGTGTGTGTGTGTGTGTGTGTGTGTATGTTGGTGTGTGTGTGTGTATGTTGGTTTGTGTGTATGTTGGTGTATGTGTGTGTGTGTGTGTGGTCTGTGTGTGTGTTGTATGTTGGTGTGTGTGTGTGTGTGTGGTGTATGTTGGTGTGTGTGTGTGTGTGTGTGTGTGGTGTATGTTGGTTTGTGTGTATGTTGGTGTGTGTGTGTGTGTGTGTGGTGTATGTTGGTGTGTGTGTGGTGTATGTTGGTGTGTGTGTGTGTGGTGTATGTTGGTGTGTGTGTGGTGTATGTTGGTGTGTGTGGTGTGTGTGTGTGTATGTTGGTGTGTGGTGTATGTTGGTGTGTGTGTGGTGTATGTTGGTGTGTGTGTGGTGTGTGTGTATGTTGGTGTGTGGTGTATGTTGGTGTGTGTGTATGTTGGTGTGTGGTGTATGTTGGTGTGTGTGGTGTATGTTGGTGTGTGTGTGTGTGTGTATGTTGGTGTGTGGTGTATGTTGGTGTGTGTGTATGTTGGTGTGTGTTGTATGTGTATGTTGGTGTGTGTGTGTGTGGTGTATGTTGGTGTGTGCATGTTGGTGTGTGTGTGTGGTGTACGTTGGTGTGTGTGTGGTGTATGTTGGTGTGTGTGTGTGTGTGGTGTATGTTGGTGTGTGTGTGTGTGTGTGTGGTGTGTGTGTTGTATGTTGGTGTGTGTGTTGTATGTTGGTGTGTGTGGTGTATGTTGGTGTGTGTGTGTGTGTGTGTGTTGTATGTTGGTGTGGTGTGTGTGTGTGTGGTGTATGTGTGGTGTGTGTGATGATGCTGTCACTCACTCCACTCGCGCACGGTTCTGCCGTCTTTGCTGATCTCCCATCCGAACACAGCGTTGACCTTCTTCACCAGCTCGTCTCCCGCGTCTCTGATCCGGCGTCCGATCTCAGCGAACACCAGGTCGCTCTGCAGGCCGCCGGTCTGTGAATGAACATCATCATCATCGGGTCTGCTCGGAGCGAGTGTGAACACAGATGGTGTTTATAGTGAGAGACGTGCCTGCGGCGGCTCGGCGCTGACCCACGCTTCGGTGTGTAGATCTATATACGCTCCAGACAGCACCACATCGCCCGATTCCTGGACCTACAGCGCCAGAACACAGCATGACTTCACAGATACGACAGGGGCATTCTGGGAAGGGGAGTCCTCACCGTGCACTGGATGTGAATTCTGTTCGCTTCCTTCCACATCTCCGTCTGCAGAGACTGACCCGGATACACGGGCTTCACGAAACGCACCTGAAGCACGGATCAGATCAGTTCATTCATCACACATCGATTTGGACTGAGTCACTGACTCACTTGATTCATTCAAACAACTGATTCATTCGCTGACTCACTTGATTCGTTCAAAGCCATATTTGATTCAGTAATGAATCACTGCTGTGTGTTTCTCGGTGACTCAACAGTTCTGCTGAAGCTTTGATTGGAATAATTATCATTGAGCAAAAGCGGATAATATTGAGTCTTAAACACAATATGAACTTCATGTTTATTGAACAGTTGTATAAATCACTACCACATATGCAGTGGTGCAGATATATTGAGGAGAAACAGCACTCTTGCTGGTGTGATATTACTAAACTATACCCTATGATATAGATATAAGAGATTCATATAACTGCATTCTAATAGACTTCATCATGCAGTCAGTCTTAAATGCACTCAGAAACATGTTAAATCTCGGTCCTGACGTCTCTTTACCTTGATGGACTTGAATCTGGACACGTCGTTCCCTGCGTACTGCTTCAGAACGTGACGAGCGGCGAAGCCAAACGAACACAGGCCGTGCAGGATGGGAGACTTGAATCCTGACGATCATTTCAAGACCAATCAGAAACGGTCTAAAAGCTCACGTGTGTTATTCTGTCATTGGTCGGTCAGACTGATAGTCCCGCCCCCAAACTCACTCCATTGGTTGACAGCATATTAAACTAAAGTATTTGAACAGACACAAAATGACACGTTTCCTGTTAAAGAGCGTCTTTACCTCCCATCGCCGCGAAACTGGGGTCGATGTGCAGCGGGTTCCAGTCACCGCTCAGTCTGTACAGAGCCGCCTGAACACAACACACACACGTCAACATATAACACACACCGACACACACGTCAACATACAACACACACCAACACACAACACCCACACCAACAAACAACACACACACCAACATACCACACACACCGACACACACGTCAACATACCACACACACCGACACACACGTCAACATACAACACACGCCAACATCTACATATACCACACACACACACGTCAACATACAACACACGCCAACATATACCACACACACACACGTCAACATACCACACACACCGACACACACACGTCAACATACAACACACGCCAACATCTACATATACCCCACACACACACACGTCAACATACCACACACGCCAACACACACGTCAACATACCACACACGCCAACATCTACATATACCCCACACACACACACCAACATACAACACACGTCAACATACCACACACGCCAACATCTACATATACCCCACACACACAAACGTCAACATACAACACACGCCAACATCTACATATACCCCACACACACAAACGTCAACACACGCCAACATCTACATGTACCCCACACACACACACGTCAACATACAACACACGCCAACATCTACATATACCCCACACACACCCACACACAAACAAACATACAACACACGCCAACATCTACATATACCCCACACACACAAACGTCAACATACAACACACGCCAACATCTACATATACCCCACACACACAAACGTCAACATACAACACACGCCAACATCTACATATACCACACACACCCAACACACACACCCCAACATACAACACACACACCGACACACACGTCAACATACAACACACGCCAACATCTACATATACCCCACACACCCAACACACACACACACCGACACACACGTCAACATACCACACGCACACCAACAAACACACACGTCAACATCCAACACACACCCAACAAACACACGTCAACAAAACACACATACGTCATCTCTCACACACACACACCACAAACACACGTCAACATAAAACACACACCCAACATGTAACACACACACACCCACACAATACACACATGCCAGCATACCACACACATGCCAACACACCAACGTACACACACTACTGTCAAAAGCTTTCAATTGTTCTGAAAGAAGTCTCTTCTGCTCATCAAGGCTGAAAAGTGTATAATTTTGAGCCACACAATGTATTGTTGTCTATTGCTACAAATCTAGCCGTGCTGCGTATGACTGCGTCTGTGCTGCAGGGACACAGATGTGTCTTTTGATCGATTCAATGCATCCTTGATGAATAAAAGTACACATTTCTTTAAGTAAACCCAGTAGTGTAGTTGCAGGAACACTACGGTGTGGATCTCACCTGATCTCGAGATGTCTGATCCACAATCACAGCGTCTGGACGTCTGTCTGGAAGAGGAGCTGTGACCTGAAACAGAGATGCGTTCATTAATGACTGTTTGGGACACAATCCAGCTTTAGTGAGAGTCGTGTTAGATTCACCACAGCCTTCTGGGACGTCCGCTTCCCTCCGAATCCTCCAGCGCCGACAACGAACACCGAGAACTGATTATAGCACACCAGCTCCCGCTCGCTGGACGTATGAACTGAAACACAGACACACTTCAGTTCAACACTCAGAGAAATGAATCATTGCATCCAGCAAAAGAGCCAGGAAAGACTTCTGCTACAATAGTGTCTATTCTAATTCTATTCTTTCTATTCATCTGTGAGTCCTGAAAATAACATCTATCACTTTCCACACGGCAAAAAACGATTCTTAACTTATTCGTCTTGTTTTCTAGTATAAATATAACAGAAATCTTGACTCAAGATGCATCTTACTGTACAAGTACAGTTAAGATATTAAGTCTTGTTTTACAAAGAAAAATCCACATTTTGTTAGTTTTTGCTTAAAACAAGTAAAAATATCTGCTAATGGTGTAAGAAAAAAAATCTTTTAGTCTTTGAATGAAAATTATTTTTCTTTGTTTTATATTTTTACATGTTTTATGCAAAACCTAACAAATTATAATTTTTTTTTTTTGGAAAACAAGACTTAATATCTTAAAGAATTTGACTTGTGCAGAAAACAAGACGAATGTTAAGAATTTTTTAACACTGAAAATAAGAATACATGTTTCTTGATCAGAGATATTATTATGATTTCTGAAGATCATGTGACACTGTAGACTGCAGTAATGATGCTGAAAATACACAGAAATAAATTACAGTTTAACACATATTCACATAGAAAACAGCTGTTTTACATTATAATAATATTTCAGATTTTACTGTATTTTTGATCAAATAAATGCAGGCTTGCTGAGCAATCTTTATGTCGATCCTGTTAAAGCAGGGCTGTCCAAACTCGGTCCAGGAGGGCCGGTCTCCTGCAGAGTTTAGCTCCAAGCCTAATTAAACACACCTGAAGCAGCTAATCAAGCTCTTACTAGACGCTTCCATGCAGGTGTGTTTAATTAGAGTTAGAGCTAAACTCTGCAGGACACCGGCCCCCAGCACCGAGTTTGGACAGCTCTGTGTTAAACCGATGGAAGCTCGTCTATAACGCACCGTCCAGCAGGATGACCATTCCTGACCCTTTATCCAGCACATCAGCCACGGTGGCCCGAGACGTCAGAGTCCCTGAGGAGAGAGAAACACCTTCAGCATCCACTGAGCGGACGCGTGAGCAGAGACGTGTGTTTGCGGGGGTCACCTGAGGTGGGCAGCGGTCTGAACATCTCCAGATACTGCTCTCCGTGCAGCAGCTGCAACACACACACACCGCACAGGTCACACACACGCGCACAGGTCACACACAGGTCACACACACACACACAGGTCACACACACGTTTATCCCTGGTGATGTCGATGTCGAGGCCTGGGATGCTGCCGAGGCCGGTCACACACACACACACCGGTCACACACACACGCACTGGTCACACACACACAGGTCACACACACACACACACACACACACGGTCACACACACGTACACAGGTCACACACACACATGCACACTGGTCTCACACACGCGCACAGGTCACACACACACACACCGGTCACACACACACCGGTCTCACACACAGAGGTCTCACACACACACACACACACACACACGCGTACAGGTCTCACACACGCGTACAGGTCTCACACACACACACACACAGGTCACACACACGCACACAGGTCACACACACACAGACTGGTCACACACACACCGATCTCACACACACAGGTCACACACACACACACTGGTCACACACACACAGGTCACACACACACACACTCGATCATCAAGTGGACGATGGACGGTGGATGTTTACCCTGGTGAAGTCGATGTCGAGTCCTGGGATGCTGCCGAGGCCGGTCACACACACACACACACTGGTCACACACACACACACACACCCAACACACACTGGTCACACACACACACACACACAAACACACTGGTCACACACGTTTACCCTGGTGAAGTCGATGTCGAGTCCTGGGATGCTGCCGAGGCCGGTCACACACACACACACACGTTTACCCTGGTGAAGTCGATGTCGAGGCCTGGGATGCTGCCGAGGCCGGTCACACACACACACACACACCACACCGGTCACACACACACGCACTGGTCACACACACACGCGCACAGGTCACACACACACGCGCACAGGTCACACACACACACACAGGTCACACACACGTACACAGGTCACACACACACATGCACACTGGTCTCACACGGTCACACACGCGCACAGGTCACACACACACACACCGGTCACACACACACCGGTCTCACACACAGAGGTCTCACACACACACACACACACACACACACGCGTACAGGTCTCACACATGCGTACAGGTCACACACACACCGATCTCACACACACAGGTCACACACACACACACTGGTCACACACACACAGGTCACACACACACACACTCGATCATCAAGTGGACGATGGACGGTGGATGTTTACCCTGGTGAAGTCGATGTCGAGTCCTGGGATGCTGCCGAGGCCGGTCACACACACACACACTGGTCACACACACACACACACACAAACACACTGGTCACACACGTTTACCCTGGTGAAGTCGATGTCGAGGCCTGGGATGCTGCCGAGGCCGGTCACACACACACACACACACTGGTCACACACACACACGTTTACCCTGGTGAAGTCGATGTCGAGGCCTGGGATGCTGCCGAGGCCGGTCACACACACACACACACGTTTACCCTGGTGAAGTCGATGTCGAGTCCTGGGATGCTGCCGAGGCCGGTCACACACACACACACACACACACACACGTTTACCCTGGTGAAGTCGATGTCGAGGCCTGGGATGCTGCCGAGGCCGGTCACACACACACACACTGGTCACACACACACACACACACACGTTTACCCTGGTGAAGTCGATGTCGAGGCCTGGGATGCTGCCGAGGCCGGTCACACACACACACACTGGTCACACACACACACACACACGTTTACCCTGGTGAAGTCGATGTCGAGTCCTGGGATGCTGCCGAGGCCGGTCATGGCGCTCTGTGCTGGAATCACTCCAAAGGTGGGAAGACAGCTGAAGTCCTCGTGGCCTTCGTAGAGGAACTTGAGCTGGTCAGGCTCTCTGCTGGACATCCCCACTCCCAGAGCATACAGAATACAGTCCATGTGTGTGTACGAGAAGCTCATCTCCGGCAGCGTCTGTCCCACAGCCAGCGACTGACCAACACAACAACACAGAGGAACCGGACACTGCTGATCAATGTGCCCTGCACTAAATGCTTTTCTCAATACATGTATGTCCTGCAAATATCGAAACTTTTTCATTGAAGAAAATGCACTCACCCTCAGGTACATCAAAGTTAGTTTCTTCATCAGGTTTGGAGAAATGTCTCTGCAGTGAATGGGTGCCGTCAGAATAAAAACATCACAGTCCATCAGTTATCTGGAGAAAAAACAAATCCAGCATTAAGACGTTTATAATACGAGTTCATAATCCATAATAACTCTTCCTCAGTGAAAAAGTGTTCTGGTCTGAATCAGGAGAGAAATCTGCACAGATCAAAACTAATATGAGACTGGATTCTGACATGAGAGACGACAGCAGATGCACTTTTTCACTGAGGAAGAGTTATTATGGATTATGACTCGTATTATAAACGTCTTAATGCTGGATTTGATTCTTCTCCAGATGATAACTGATGGACTGGAGTGCTGTGATGTTTTTATCAGACTCTTATTCTGACGGCACCCATTCACTGCAGAGCATTCACTGCAGAGACACATTCTTCCAAACCTGATGAAGACACACCCATGTACCTGAGGAGCACATCTCCGGTGATTTAAGGACGCTCAGATGTAAGAGTGTTGATGATGTTCTCACAGGGTTCGATGCTCCGGTCGGATTGGCTCCGATCCCTCGTTCATCTTCCACTCCGGACAGCACCTCCACCAGCGTCTGCAGCGACTCTTCATCAACACAGTGAGTATGGTCATTAGCACTAACGAGGCTGAGGTGTCCTAACGAGCTGTAACAGTGGGTGTGGTGTGTACCCTGGATGCTGGCGGGTTTGGTGGCGTCAGTAAAGTCACAGATCTCGTTCCAAGCGTCTCGAACAGCCTCCGGCGTCATGCTCCGGTTCTTCTGCCGCACGGTCCGGCCCGGACTCCTCTCCCAGCGCACTGCAGGACAGCATTAGGAACGGGTTTATAAGCCAACGGTATGGGTCAAAATATCATTATTATGCCAGAAATCATTAGATATTACGATCATGCTCCATGAAGATATTTCCTACCGTAAATATATCAAAACGTAATTTTTGATTATTAATATGCATTGCTAAGAACTTCATTTGAACAACTTTAAAGATGATTTTCTTAATATTTAGATTTTTTTTGCACCCTCAGATTCCAGATTTACAAATATTGTCCAAACCATACATCAATTGAAAGCTCATTTATTCAGATTATGTATACTTCTCAATTTAAAAAAAATACCCTTATGACTGGCATATCCAGTGATCAGAAAAGAAAATCACTTGAGACTGTGTTCAAGGCCGGATTCTGACACAGAAATACAGTAAAGATACAGTTACAGTAATAACCGGTGAACACCGACTCTCTCAATTGTTTTCTGTTCAGCAGAAGCTGAATTTGTTTCATATTTGATGACTTCTGAGCCGAACAATGACACTATTATCTTGTGAAATTTCTGCTTGACAAGTCATTTCATAACTGATCAAATCTGCAACAGTGTTTATTACGGAGAAGCTCGGTCGGTCCTGTATTAACAGCAGTGTCTCAACAGTGTTTATTACGGAGAAGCTCGGTCGGTCCTGTATTAACAGCAGTGTCTCAACAGTGTTTATTACGGAGAAGCTCGGTCGGTCCTGTATTAACAGCAGTGTCTCAACAGTGTTTATTACGGAGAAGCTCGGTCGGTCCTGTATTAACAGCAGTGTCTCAACAGTGTTTATTACGGAGAAGCTCGGTCGGTCCTGTATTAACAGCAGTGTCTCAACAGTGTTTATTACGGAGAAGCTCGGTCGGTCCTGTATTAACAGCAGTGTCTCAACAGGCTTTCGGGTTTATTTCCACCACAGCGGTCATGTGATCCGCTCACCTGATTTAGTTCATATGTAAACCATCATCCAGCGCTATATGTGGAGAAATGGAAAATCATAAACACTAACATCGTGAATTTCCCTAACGCTGCTTTGAATGAGTTTGATGAATAAAAGCGACTCGGCTTGATTTACAACCAGGGCCTGTATCCACAAAACATCTAAAGGCTAAAACTAGCTCATAACTTTACCATTTAGGAGAAAATATTAGAAATAATGGGCTAACTTTTTACAAAAGTACTGGCACCCCTTCTTTAGAAGAGAAAACGGCACTTCCAAACATAATTCATGTACTTAATAATGGTATTTCCAGCTCTGTTGCATCAGTTTTGAAGTGACGGTACCCATATGTACAAGTCATTAGTGTTTGGTGATGAGTTTGTGGCTCATTTAAAGTCACACCAGAGGTGTTCAGCTGCTTTCTGCAGACCAGTCAAGTTCTTCCACACTGACTGAATCATCATTTCTCTTTGATTCTTGTCTTATACACAGAGACACTGTCATGTTAGAATAGAAAAGGGTTCTGTCCAAACTGTTGCTATAATATTAGATTCCCTAGAATATCATTTCACGAGTTCACACTTACTTAATAATGAACTGAGTAAACGGTATGCGTATTTGGCGTGCTGTCCGAGGAGAGGGCTCCGAGCTCGGTAGTAGTTCCCGAGCCCGGGGTGCTCCCCTCGCCCAGGGAGAGGGGTCCGAGCTCGGCATTTGGCCCGGACCCAAAAGCTCCCCACCCCCTGCTGGGGTGTAATCGGACTGGAAGTGTGGCGTTGGGGTGGTGGAGGGATTCTGGAAGACTAGAGATAATGGAGGTAAGGCTGCTTGATTATTTATAGGGGTTCTCTCTAGCGTTTATTGGGTAAGTGATGTGATTACTGATGATGAATTGGCTGTGTTAATTATCCGCGCGTGCTCCTCCCGAAACTTGTTTGTGAAACATCACTATATGCTTCAACATTAAGATTTGTACTCTTGAAATTACTAAAGTAGTCAAACCTTTCATTAGATATAGTGTATATATTGTGTGCATAAGAGTGCGTCTCCATTGCTGATGCACATCTACTCCCACAGAGATCATCTCATCAGGTTCAGCAGAACTTACGTTTACCGATCCATCCGGCGCCGACCTAAAACACAAACAGCAGCTCAGAACAAACACATTTGCATGCATGCATTAATCAGATGCTTTCACACAAACTGCAACTAATGCATTCAAGGTACAGTACAGGTCCATTCACTCCCTTGAAATGAAACCCAGTGGTGTGAGCGTCAGGAGCGTTCGTGCACACCTCAAACAGCCCTCCGTTCTCCAGACACGCTTCATGACACAGCCACAGCACCAGCGGCGCCACGTACTCCGCCTTCAGCGACTGCAGCAGATCTGACACACGCACACAGAACGGACATTCATAGAAAATATGATTATGAAAAAAAAACATTTGACCTCCAAATCAAACTTCAGCCCTGTATAGAACCACCAAATCAACCAATTACATATCAATCAAACAATTCAAAGAAATTAAAATACTTTCAAAATATTAGGGGTGTAAGAAAATATCGAAACATAACTGTATTTATTGTATTGTTTTACAGTTTTGTTTCCATTCGGAATCCTGCACTTTATTTTTCATCGATACTAAGCAGATTTATTATTTTGTTCAGATCAAAATCTCATGACATTGTATATTACAATTGTAAACTTAAACTGTGAACCTGTGACCCCCCCCCCCCCCAGTATCGCAATGTATCGTGACACATGTATCGTATCGTGACACGTATCGTATCGCCAGATTCTTGCCAATACACAGCCCTACAAAATATCGCCTTAAAATATTAATAAATCCTGGATTTCTAGATTATGTGAACACTGTGAGGATGAGGAACACTTTCTGCCTCAAATACACCACAACGAGGCAAATATTCACGCCACAATTTATAGCATTGAAGCGTTTATTTTCTACGCTATATACTCAAGGCAGCTGCGAAATATGCACACTATCATACGAAACCATTATATTTATTATTGTGTTGCCAAAGCATGTAAAATTCAGAATATTATACATTAAAATAATAATAACAACCTGCAGACATTATCTCTAAAATAATTATATACAATGAAGAATGTCAAATAAAGCATTTTAATAAACTGAATGTTGTGTGGTTTATACACAGTGCAGAAAAAATCAGTTTTTCTCGTTTTCTAGAATAAATATCTAAACATTCTTCAATCAAGATGCATTTATTTGACAAGTATTTTCTGTAAAAATCTATAAAATTGTGATTTTTTTTGCTTAAAGCAAGCAGAAATATCTCCCAATGGGGTAAAAAAAAATTCAAAAGCTAAACAAGATATTTTTCTTGCCCTATTAGCCGATATTTTTACTTGTTTTAAGCAAAAACTCGCAAAATGTATAACATAATATGATCTTAAGACATTTGACTTGTACAATAAATGCATCTTGATTCAAGAATGTTTAGATATTAATTCTAGTAAACAAGATAACACGCTAAAGCCGCGTTCACACGCCAGCGACAGAGCGACAGTAACCGTTGGCGAAGGAATGTGGGCGTGTCAAGCTCAACTTTATGCAAATGAGCAGCGAATTTCGCGAGCGACAGCCAATAGGAGTTCAGCATCTGCCAGCGTCTCGAGTGCCACAAGACAAGACGCGATCTCACCGTTTTAAACGATTTGACTAACGACGTGGAAAATAATCAGTTGGCAAGTGAGTTTAAGTCATACATTGACGGTTCCTGTTGTTAATTAATTATATAATGATTTAATGCACTGCTGTAGTTATTTAACAACACTCTCCAACAGCAGAATGCTACTTTTATTTATCTAAGTCTAAGTCCGAGTCAGATTTGAATAATATCTGAGTTTATATGATATAGTTTGTGATTGCATTTTATAAAGATACATGTCCAGATGTGCGGTCTACCAATAATATTAGAGCGACAGCGGTAGGGACGCACACAAGCGTCTTCAACATTAGAGTCCAGCGGAAAACATCGCTAGCGGTGTGAACGGGGTTTAATTCATTTTAGTGTGTATTTTGCAGCTACTTTGGAAAAAAAGCTTTCTCACTTCCATTTTGTTTCCAGCCAAAAGATCTACGGATTTTCTAGACAAGCTAAATAAACTTGTTTTCAGTTTGAAGTGAGATCATTGTGCTTCCTCATTGGCAGAATCCACTGCATCAGATTGTAGGCCTGTAGTGGTGTTTGACTCTCTTCATGTCGGACCTGGAGGCATGACGGTCTCGGTGAGGCGGGATCCTGCGGTCGGAGCGACCGTGTTGCAGTGGATGTTGTATTTCTGCCCTTCGATGGCCAGCGTGTTGGACAGCCCCAGCAGACCCAGCTTGGCCGCGCTGTAGTTGGCCTGGCCGAAGTTCCCGTAGATCCCTGCTGCGGACGACGTCATGATGATCCTGAGAACAGAGTCGAGAGCCGTGACGAGCCACAGATACACTCGGTTCTGAGCTTATATTTCTCTGCTCTAGTTTGAATCCACACGCTCTAATACTGATGAAAGCGTCTGTAATCTCACCTCGGCTCAGAATGCTTTATGACGCACGATTAGTGTAAAACTTCTGGAATCTTGTGAATGATTATTTTAAGTGCGTGGAAGGATTCTGCTTCTGAAGCATGCAGTGTTCAAAACTAAGCTCAGAATCGATTACATCGCGAGGCATTTCGGGAAATCTCAGAATCGACGCCGAATCTTTTGGCGATGCATCGATGTATTGCACCTGTTTCACAGATCTGCACAAACCTCCCAAACTTCTGGTTCTTCATGTGGCTCCATGCGGCCCTCGTGACGAGGAACGAGCCCCTCAGGTGCACTCGCTGAATCAGGTCTGAGACACAGAACATAACATAGCTCACAGCTCACCGATTTAGCAGAAAGTATTAAAAATAATGTCCTAAATCATTACTCTGAGAGTATTTCCCAAAGTGTTTTAGCACTAAAACTATCTCCTAAATCTGTGAAAGTGAAGGAGACATAAACCACAAACTATCCTAAAATAACTCTTTCTGGAAATCTGCCTCGGGACGTGAACATTTTAGCTTTTATAAAGATATCTCTTTTGATTTTGGAGATTATCTCGACTCTAAATTCTCCTTTGATTATATCCTCGTTTTCATTAATCAGCTGCTCAAGAAGTAACATGTGCTTGGTTTAATTTTACGTTTGCATGTCTTACTATCAGCCGTGATTATTCTACTCTGTTCATTAGAAGACGGTTTATATGCATATCCGCTAATTGTTTATGAGAAGCACACATGTGAATATTAGCTGAACATATACAACCTGCATTTTTAAACCTGTATTTGAATATGGCAGCATAATATCATGCTCTATGAATACAGCTCTGACAGACTATCAGCCAATCACTGTGTGCATAGTTAATGAGCTTGATGACCTCATCCACAGCCCGAGGTAAACCCCGCCCCCTTTACTCTCTGTTCCTCAGCACAAGTGTGTCTCGGCAGCTTTGTGAAGAGGTTTTAAGAGAAAACTCTTAGCTAAAAACTTCACTGCTAATTAGGAGAACTCCTAGTGGACAGATCAAACGAGCCCTGATATTAATTTGCCATTAGTTGATTATGTTGATACGTACCCCAGTCCATATCGCTGGTCCTGGCGAACGATCGGTCCCGCAGAATCCTTCAGAAGACAGTCGCACAACACAAGTTACTTTTAGAAGCGTCGCGTTACAATGTTGCGTTACACTCTAAAACAGTTACTAATTATGTTAGTTTAGTCTAGAGCTACAGTAAGATCATGTTCACGCACAATTCTACGAAAGATTCCAAAAAATCCTGAAAGTTTCCAAAATCTCTGGAATGTTTCAATCTGTCACCGTGGCAACACCAGAGCTTTCAATCAATGCATGAGAAACAAAGTAACTGTTACTTATTTGTAAAAGTAACTTCGATATTTCTCTCTAAACTAAAAAGTAATCCGTTACTTTACTAGTTACTTTAAAAAAGTAATCTGATTACGTAACTCACAGTACTTGTAATGCTTTACACCGCCGCCCCTCCCCCTCCCCCTGTTAATTAATCATAATGCATTACCCCCCCCAACACTGCTCACAAGCATCCACTTACCCGGCGTTATTCACCACGATATCTGAAAAACAACACAAACTGCTCATGAGCACTCAGCAGCAGAACTAATCACTGTCAGACATTAATGCACTCATTAGACTGAAATTCCTTCTGCATGTCTAGGATTTTATTTGCACTAAAATGCAAAGGTGTAGAGCGCAAAAGTCGTTCCGGAAGCAAAAACTCCATTCATTTTCTCCACAGGGAAATCTGTTCTCATTATTAGACTTATTTTTAAAATAATCATATTGAAAACTACATTACCCATGATGCTCTGCACAGAAAATTCCACCAATCAGAGAGTCACGTCACGCAAAGTCAATATATATATATATGCATAATTTGCAATAAACGTAAAATATGTTGTTTCTACAGATACAGTCAACAAATTCAAATGAATGGTTTATATTTGACTGATTGTCATTTGCAGTGCATCATAGAAAATGTAGTTCTTTCCAAAGCTGTCAAGTACACGGTCATGCTTCTTCGTGTTTTTGTACAATTTCCAAATACGTTTTTACTTTGAATCAATGTTTGGGTAAAACTTCACCTAAAACCTTCTGTACGATGCTTTATCAAGCCGTTTATAATGTATCGCTGTAATGCATTATATATTTTCATAAACAATTGTGACCAAAGATAAATTGCATTATAATATTTGATAGATGCTTATTATGTTTATGAATGTAGTTACATTAATCATTAGACAGGAATGTATATAATGGATAAGATCGGTATTATGTATTATAACTGAGTTACAATTAATCATTAGATCATATATTATAATGCATTATATAGGTATATATGATATGCATATAATATACATAAGGATTTATTTTAACAATTTTTATATGCTTTATATATAAAGTCTATTATTTTAACTATTTTTATAATGCATTATATATATATATATATATATATATATAAGTAAAGTGTTACCAAAGTTTGTAATGTAGTGATTCTCCTTTTAGGAGGTTGATGTGTTTAATGGCTTTTAATGCTTTAAAAAATAAGACTTTTAAAATTCCTATGGACTAAAAATGAATGGAAAAAATAGTTCCGGAACCAACTCCACTGATAAGGTGGACAGGCTCTAATGCACTCTATAGAAATACTGGAGAAGATGCACAACTACATATTAAATACTACTGCATGTCTGTAAACGGCACCTATTCGGCCGAACGCGTCCAGCGCCGTCTGGATGAGCTTCTCACCGTCTTCCACTGAATCTGTGAGGTGAAGAAACCAGAGGTGTGATCATCATGAACACATGTGAATCACATTACTGAGCAGGAGTCGATTCATCATCACTGACCGTAATTGGCCACGGCTTTGCCTCCTTTAGCTCTGATCTCCTCCACCACTTTATCAGCGGCTGCTGAGCTCCTGCCGCCTCCTTTAATATCTCCTCCCAGATCATTGACTGTGTGAAGAACAGAGAGCGAGTCGTGAGTCGCGACTCACTTGAACTGAATCAATGATCCGGTCAGAGCGACTCACTTGAACTGAATCAATAATCCGGTCAAAGCGACTCACTTGAACTGAATCAGCAAATCATGAGTCGCGACTCACTTGAACTGAATCAATGATCCGGTTAGAGCGACTCACTTCAACTGAATCAATAATCCGGTCAAAGCGACTCACTTGAACTGAATCAGCAAATCATGAGTCGCGACTCACTTGAACTGAATCAATGATCCGGTTAGAGCGACTCACTTCAACTGAATCAATAATCCGGTCAAAGCGACTCACTTGAACTGAATCATTGATCCGGTCAGAGCTACTCACTTGAACTGAATCAATGATCCGGTCAGAGCGACTCACTTGAACTGAATCAATGATCCGGTCAGAGCGACTCACTTGAAATGAATAAGCGAATCGTGAGTCGCGATTCACTTGAACTGAATCAATTATCCGGTTAGAGCGACTCACTTCAACTGAATCAATGATCCGGTCAGAGCGACTCACTTGAACTGAATCAGAAAATCATGAGTCGCGACTCACTCGAACTGAATCATTGATCCGGTCAGAGCTACTCACTTGAACTGAATCAATGATCCGGTCAGACCGACTCACTTGAACTGAATCAATGATCCGGTCAGAGCGACTCATTTGAACTGAATCAGAGAATCGTGAGTCGCGACTCACTTGAACTGAATCATTGATCCGGTCAGAGCTACTCACTTGAACTGAATCAATGATCCGGTCAGAGCGACTCACTTGAAATGAATAAGCGAATCGTGAGTCGCGATTCACTTGAACTGAATCAATTATCCGGTTAGAGCGACTCACTTCAACTGAATCAATGATCCGGTCAGAGCGACTCACTTGAACTGAATCAGAAAATCATGAGTCGCGACTCACTCGAACTGAATCATTGATCCGGTCAGAGCTACTCACTTGAACTGAATCAATGATCCGGTCAGACCGACTCACTTGAACTGAATCAATGATCCGGTCAGAGCGACTCATTTGAACTGAATCAGAGAATCGTGAGTCGCGACTCACTTGAACTGAATCAATGATCCGGTCAGATCGACTCACTTGAACTGAATCAGAGAATCGTGAGTCGCGACTCACTTGAACTGAATCAATGATCCGGTCAGAGCGACTCACCGATGACAGCGGCTCCTCTTTGACCGAACGCCAGCGCATATTCTCTCCCCAAACCTGCAAAACACACACGATTAACACTATTACCATAATCATCTGAGAGATTTATGAATATCTGCCTTATCTAAACTGAATCACGCCATCATGAGCGCGGAGTCATCTTATCTGCTGTTTGTACTTTGATCGACACAGAAAAGCTGCAACACTGCCAAACAACACGCTTAAGTACTTAGAAAGGCCTTTAACATTAATATTCTGAGCAAAATAATGCACTTTAATAAATTAAAAACATTAATGCCTCAGCTTGCACAATACAATATTAATAATACATAAGTTTGTGGTTTATGTTTTCTGTTTACTTCTCAGAAAGGGTCTATCTGATGCATTAAACCGCAGCACTCATTATATTCCTCTATTAATGGATTCTGCATTAATATATTTTGAGTTTATGATGATAAACTGACCTCCTCCGGCTCCGGTCACCAGCACGACTCTGCCGTCGAAAGTCAAAGGCGCTGACATCTTCAGATGATGTATGTTTTTGTGTTTATGATGTATGTTTTTGCGTTTATGAGGTGATATTGTAACTCTCAAAGTCTGCGGTTGGATCTGCCGTGAAACGCTACGCCGTGACTTTTACCCCACTTCCGCGAACGGCGCGGTGACGTCACTGAGCAGCGGCCAATCAGATCCGCGCGCCTTCACTCCACCAGGCGGCACGTGACTCTTATTTGTGCGCGTTATGTTTATATTAATGAATAATGCTGAATATAAACAGTGTCACAGCTGATGTTTGAGCTGTCAGTGAGAGTCTTAATGTGTAAAATATATTAAATCTGC
Organism: Schizopygopsis pylzovi; assembly: GCA_027422435.1. NCBI lineage: Eukaryota > Metazoa > Chordata > Actinopteri > Cypriniformes > Cyprinidae > Schizopygopsis > Schizopygopsis pylzovi. The sequence continues at coordinate 469,879 of CM049828.1, forward strand.
CGTTTGTGTGAAAAGCACGTTTCTCGACATGCTTTAGCGGTTCTGAGTGAGGAATATTTGCATAAATTTGAATGTATGATTTGTATACAAACTTTAAAAGCATAAAGCTGATAGTCATATTTTACAGCGCTTTGATATAAACTAACTTATACGACTTAAAGTGTCTGATTATGTGTCATTTGACTAAAAATAGTATATTTGTAAGTTTCAACTCTATTTGTTTTGTACTTATATTATTATTTTATTGTATAATTATATATTTAAGTTGTGAGAGTAAAAAACGTTTCTAATTTAAAGCCCCGCCCTCTAAATCTACCTCAGCCAATCCGATGTCAGAACCCCCTTTACCCAAAATGACTGACAGGCAATAATGGCATTTTATATGTGATATAAAACAACAACAACAACAAAAAATGCAGCATAATTAAATTGCATTAGTATTTATAGCTTGTGTGTGCCTTCTGTAATAATCCCAGATAACAAAAAACATTCTCAAATCTTTAAAGGTTCTCTCAAAGTTAAGAACGAATGTTTTACAGTAATATTAATAATGTTTGTTCAAAGTTATAATCGTGTTCTCATAGCACATAAATGGTGATTAGCTATTCATAGATTATGGTATATTTTTCTGAAGATTTTATTTGGTTCATCGATAATTCTTGAGAACATTCAAACGCAACATTCCCATAATGTTTGCAAAATCATCAAATGGAATGTTCCAAAACTCTTAATTTTTAGAATCTGATTACATAATCCAGATTAGCTACTATACCCAGCTCTGCTCATAAATAATGCTTTATGATCATATGTGAGCCTGGAGCATAAAAGCAGTCATAAGCAGCTCAGGTATATTTAGTCAACAATACATTGTATGGGTCAAAATTATACTTTTTATTTTATGCCAAAAATCATTAGATATTAAGATCATGTTCCATGAAGATATTTAGTAAATATATCAAAAACTTAATTATTGATTAGTAATATGCATTGCTAAGAACTTAATTTAAACAACTTTAAAGATGATTTTCTCAATATTTAGATTTTTTTGCACCCTTAGATTTTCAAATATTGTCCAAACCATACATCAATGGAAATATTATTTATTCAGCTTTCAGATGATGCATAAATCTCAATTGCTAAAAATGTACACTTATGAATAATTTTGTGCTCCAGGGTCACAAATGATGTGTTTCTGTATCATTCAGCATCAGTGTTTGTGTCGGCAGCGCGCATGCGCGTGTGGACGCGTCGCGCAGCTCGAGATCCTTCTGCGTCTCGAGGACAACATGCGAGCGTCAACATGCGCGATCTTCACGAGCAGACGCGCCGCACAGCCGTGACGCGCTCCGCTTCGGAGGATGTCCGTTAGCGCGGCGGCGGCGGACGGAGGCGTCAGTAAAGTCCGGGTCAAACGACAGATCAGGGGCATCGTGAAGGATCTCGAGAACATCTTGGGAGACCTGAAGGATGTGGCGAAGGAACTCAAAGAGGTGCGTGCACGCGCGTTATTAGCCCTGAGGATGATGAGGATGAGGATGATGCGCTCATGTCTGTCGAGGCCTCGAGTAAACATGACATTTACACTCTGACGCTCGTCATCATCATCATCATCATCACAGACCGTGTGAGTCAGATTCAAAGATTCGAATCTTTTCTGACGCTCGCGTGATTGACAGCTGTCACTCATTCATTCAGTATTCAGATATGAACTAGAGCAGTCTGCTCTTATGTCTCATATGGAACATTTACACCCTGAAACAAGTCAGAGCAGCTTTACAGAAAACCACGTTAATGTTTGTATTATCTGAATATCTTCATGCCTTATGACCAGTGTTGGGGGGTAATGCATTACAAGTAACGCGAGTTTTGTAATAATATTACTTTTTTCAAGTAACTAGTAAAGTAACGCATTACTTTTTAATTTACAAGAAAATATCTGAGTTATTTTTCTCCATTTATTGACTGAGTGCGCCGTGTGAACATGATCTTACTGTAGATCTAATCTAGACTAAATATTAATGTGTATTAATTCATCCCACTCGCAAAAAACAGATTCAGTATTCATCAAAATGAATTAAAACAGTGAAATGCAAACTCAGAATATGACACAAACCTGCAATAATTAAATATGTTAAACAACACAAATATATCTAATCTCATTTTATGAACCGATGACTTTGCTGCTGATCTTTGATGATCAGTTCAATCATACTAATAAGCAAAAATTACTTTACATTAACAAATGTGCTTGATTGCTTTTTAATTGCTGAAGAGTGTTGAACTTCTTCTGTACAGACGTGATTTACTCGTCCTTCAGTCTGAGGTTTATTCATTACACTTTTTGGTGTGAAAATCATTCACTATAAATATAACTTCTTGTATTAAAAACAAACAATCAAGCCCTGCTCATATTTAAAAAGTAACGCGATTGTAACGCAAAAGTAACGTAACACATTACTTTCCATAAAAAGTAACTAAGTAACATTATTAGTTACTTTTTTAGAGAGTAACGCAATATTGTAATGCATTACTTTTAAAAGTAACTTTCCCCGACACTGGTTATTAGTCACATTTATCAGATTCGAGCTGTGCGTTAACTAACATTTTATATATATATATATATATATACATAATAAGGGAGGCATAAAATCACTTGTACAGTAAATGCATCTTGATTCAAGAATGTTTAGATATTTATACTAGAAAACAAGACACAAACACTGAGTAAGAGAATCATATTTTGCAGTGTATTAACTTATAAAAACTTAATTTCTGAACGTGTTTTTAAACGTTAATAGCATCACAGAGTAGGGGTCGACCGATATGTGTTTTTCAGGGCCGATTCCGATACCGATTATTACAGATCAAGTAGACCGATAACCGATATTTTGAACCGATATACATGTCTGGTGTAAAAATGAAAATGAATGCCAAAATTAATAATAACAAGAGCTCTGACAAAAAACTTTCTTTAAATGCTTTTAAACATGTCTTTAATTCTGAAAACTGTTAATAACAACAACATTCCCGTTGGTTTTAATTTACAGTACAGTGCAAATGAAGGCATAAAACATTAATTTAATTTATCTTTTAATCAAATGAGAGTTAGACTTTATTTTTGGCAAACAAATGTTGTTCATGTATTTATGTCTTCATTTAGTGAGACGGCAGACGCTGAAAACACCGCGAGCAGCACACGCTTCAGTATGTGTGTGTGCAGTAAATGAAACCGCACGTCTGTGTCATTCATTAACAGAGATGCAGAACATGCTGGATTCATATTTAAATAGTGTTTTTGCAGCTTAATATTTATAGATACTAGTCCATAGCACGAGTCGATTTAAGTGTACTGACCTACTTTTGATTAATTCATCCAAACTTCGACACATTCCGCGACATTCCGCGTTATACGGTAAATTCCATTATATGACTGCATTCCGCGATTCCGCCCGCATTTTCCGCATCGCGGACATCATAGTGGATTGTGATTTATTGCAACTTCAGCAATGTCTGCTGCTGCCTTACCTTTGAGAGACAACTGATGCGTGATCACTGAGGCAGCTCCAGTTAGCAAGTAGTGAGACTGCCTTCAGTTTTCCGCGTTGATTGGTCGGACTCGTGACTCTCTACATATCAGATGAGCGGTGGGCGGAGATTGCTCTCAGAGATTGAGAGATCGCCTCACTCTCACAGAGTGTTGAGCTCAGACAGGCTGCATCGAGCCAAATAGTGCATTTAAACATTAAATAATTTCACCTGTATTATTTATTCACCAATAAATAATGTCACCTGTAAATAGTATGTTTGTTTGCATTATATATATAAAAAAAAATAATAATAAAAAAATAAACAAAAAAAAATTATCGGCAAATCTGTTTTGAAAATGGCCGATATCGATAATCGGTAAAATGCTTAATATCGGCGCCGATAATCGGTCGACCCCTATCGCAGAGACGTCTATTTGATATCTGCAAGGCGTCTATCAGATGTCCATCAGATGTCTATCAGATGTCCATCAGATGTCTATCAGATGTCTATCAGATGTCTATCAGATGTCTATCAGATGTCTATCAGATGTCTATCAGATGTCTATCAGGTGCCCATCAGATGTCTATTAGATGTCTATTAGATGTCTATCAGTTGTCTGTCAGATGTCTGTCAGATGTCTATTAGATGTGTGTATTAGATTTCTATCAGATGTCCATCAGATGTCTATCAGATGTCTATCAGTTGTCTATCAGATGTCTGTCAGATGTCTGTCAGATGTCTATTAGATGTGTGTATTAGATTTCTATCAGATGTCTGTCAGATGTCTATTATATTTCTATCAGATGTCTATTAGATGTCTGTAAGATGTAAATGATTTAGAGTGTTTAGAGTGCAATACGTCTATAGGACGTCTCCTATCAGATGTCTATCAGATGTCTATCAGATGTCTATTAGATGTCTATCAGATGTCTTAAAATGCCTTTAAGATGTCTTTAAGATGTTTATGATTTAGAGTGTATGTAAAAGTGAGATCTTAAAGACGTCTGTCAGATGTTTTCCAGATCAAGTGATCTTTAACAGACATCTTGAAGCCGTACCTGTGTTATCTACAACTTTATTATTTCCAAACATTATGGGATGTTACTTTTGAATGTTCTCTGAACGTTCTGAAACATGTAACGTTTAAACAACAACTAAACTGTTTAAGGAAGATAAATGTATCAATAACATGCTTATGTTTTGAGAACATTATTATTAAGTAGCTTTGAATAACTGTTCTATTATCATTATTAAGTAACGTTCCCAAATGTTGTGAGATTGTTCCCTGTTATCTGGATATGTGGGTAAAACCTGGCTAACAGGGAACGTTCCCAGAATGTCTTGGCAAGGGTTTATTAAAGTTATGAACTATTTTTCTCCCAGTAACATTAATACATCAGTTGTTCTTGAATAATGTTCTCAAAATGTATCGTTTAGAACGTTACACTTCGTTCTAACATTTTTAAATGTTGCTACTTGTTTCAGAGAACACTCAAAAGTAACGTTCCCATAATCATTTCAAAACAATAACCAAACTGTTTGCATAACCAAGAATTGTTATTTTTTTAAAAAATTTACGTTCAGCGAACATTCATAAATAATGTTTAATAAGAATATCATCAGATCATATTGTTAGCTGGGAAACTGCATGTACTTATAATAACTGTAGATTGGAGTTATGAATTCGTTATGTGGTTATTTTTTTATGGTTGTTCAGAATTATGATTGAGTCTGAAATGTGACCCTGGAGCACAAAACCAGTCATAAGTGTCAATTTTGGGAAATTGAGATTTATACATCATCTGAAAGCTGAATAAATCATATTTCCATTGATTTATAATTTGGACAATATTTGAAGATATGGAATCTGAGGGTGCAAAAAAATCTAAATATTGAGAAAATCATCTTTAAAGTTGTTCTTAGCAATGCATATTACTAATCAAAAATTACGTTTTAATATATTTACGGTTGGAAATTTACATCATGGAACATGATCTTAATATCCTAATGATTTTTGGCATAAAATAAAAATGTATAATTTTGACCCATACAATGTATTGTTGTCTATTGCTACAAATATAGCTTCTGTGCTCCAGGCTCACACATGTTTGCACTCTTCATCACGTACAGTATCTGTTCATGATGATGCTACAGTATTTATGGAAACACACACACATTGTTCAGCGTTTGTATAAATTAATTATGGCAGCTGTGGATGAGTCGCTCGTTTTCTGTTTTGTAAGTCAGCTTGGATAAAATGAATCCATGTGCTCGTTATACTCAACATCATTCATAATTGACTCTTCAGATATGGATTTGATATCGCAGTTATATAATGAATCGTGTCTCTAGAGCATCTGGTTTCTGTCTCAGCGATGGATGCTCTGCAGTGAATGGGTGCCGTCAGAATGAGAGTCTGATAAAAACATCACAGCACTCCAGTCCATCAGTTAACATCTGGAGAAGACAAAAGATGAACCAAATCCAGCATTTATAACTAAAATCCAAGTCATAATCCATAACAACGCTTCCTTATGAAAGTTATGAACCAGTAACGTTAAAAGAACGTTTGTTCAAAGTTATCCGGTTTTTAATAATATGTAGCACAAAAGTGTTACTTATAACACAGTTCATGGAACATTTTTTTTTAAATGTTGCTACTTGTTTCAGAATATTCAAAGAATATTAATATTAACATTCCAATAATTATTGCAAAATTATAAGGTGATGAAAAATTATGAAATAATAAAATGTAAAAAAATGCACGTTTCAACATTCAGAAATAACGTATTGGGAACGTTATAAAAACGTTAGTCTGGTGCATACAGCACACTCTCGCAAATCTCATCCGCATTATTGTTTATATCACTGCAAAATGTAACTATATTATCGCAATATGATCAATGCGACTGTAAGGCATGAAGATATTAAGGTATTATAAACATTAACATCATGGTTTTCTGTAATGAAACAATGGTATGAACATCAGAACATAAATCTAGTGGTCGACCGATATTGTCGAGATATTATCGAGCCGATACCGATATCTAAGAGAGCAGGGTGACTGATATATATCATTTAGATTTATTATAATTAATATTTAAGAAATTTGAAGTCATTTTAAAATGTGTAAAATAAACACACTGCGTGATTCTATAATCACAAATAAAGAATTTATCACAAATAAAGAAATATTATATATATATATATATATATATATATATATATATATATACAGTATATATATATATGTGTGTGTAAATAAAGAGGAACCAACAGGGCTCTCGGTAATCTGGGAAGTTTGTGTGCATTGGGAATATTAGTTTTTTCAAATAATGTCAAGGTAACTCTCATTTTACGTACAGCACGCTGTGAAAATGACATGTACATGACATGCGCAAATGTAGAAAGAGCTGCGTATATAGTCTGAAACCACGAGTTTAAAGTGAAGCTGAGAGAGAGAGAGAGAGAGAGTGAGTGGGAGAGAGAGTGAGAGTGAGTGAGAGAGTGATAATGAGAGTGAGCGAGAGTGAGTGAGTGAGTGAGAGAGTGAGAGTGAGTGAGTGAGTGAGAGTAAGTGAGAGAGTGATAATGAGAGTGAGCGAGAGTGAGTGAGTGAGTGAGAGAGTGAGTGAGTGAGTGAGAGTAAGTGAGAGAGTGATAATGAGAGTGAGCGAGAGTGAGTGAGTGAGAGAGTGAGTGAGAGTAAGTGAGAGAGTGATAGTGAGAGCGAGCGAGAGAGTGAGAGTGAGTGAGAGCGAGTGAGTGAGTGAGTGAGTGAGAAGTGAGTGAGAGAGTGAGAGCGAGTGAGAGAGTGATAGTGAGAGAGAGAGAGAGAGTGAGCGAGAGAGAGTGAGTGAGAGAGTGATAATGTGAGTGAGAGAGTGAGAGTGAGTTAGTTACTGAGAGAGTAAGTGAGTGAGTGAGTGAGTGAGTGAGTGTGAGAGTGAGTGAGATAGAAAGTGAGTGAGTGAGAGAGTGAGTGAGTGAGTAAGTGAGTGAGAGAAAGAGAGAGAGTGAGTGATGTACAATGACTTGTGCATAAGGGTACAGTCACTTCATACACTTCAAAACTGATGCAACAGAGCTGGAAATACACATTTTTAAGTACATGAATTATGTTTCCATCTTTGTTGGCACAGTTTGGAAGTGCCTTTTTCTCTTCTAAAGAAGGGGTGCCAGTACTTTTGTCCATATAGTGTATGTACAAGTCATTAGTGTTTGGTGATGAGTTTGTGGCTCATTTAAAGTCACACCAGAGGTGTTCAGCTGCTTTCTGCAGACCAGTCAAGTTCTTCCACACTGACTGAATCATCATTTCTCTTTGATTCTTGTCTTATACACAGAGACACTGTCATGTTAGAATAGAAAAGAGTTCTGTCCAAACTGTTGCTATACAATTAGATTCCCTAGAATATCATTATATGCTTAAACATTAAGATTTACTCATGGAAATTACTAAAGTAATCAAACCTTGCATTAGAAGGGGTGCCAATACTTTTGGCAATGTGGCGTATCACAATTATACAAATGGCCAAAATGATTATAGCACTAGTAAAAATGGGTTTAAGTCAGTTATTCTATCTTTTGCTGGAGTGTGTCAGTAGGAAACATTAATTTAGCCATTAATTGTAATTTTTGAGATGTGATCTGATCATCATCAGTCGACGTGAAGAAACTGAGACGGACTAAATCCAGAAGAACTGAGGCTTCGAGAAACTCTGCTCAAGTGCACAGCGCTGCTTCGTTAATAGACGTTAATTGATCAAGAAATCTATTATGACATCATATATTATTATGGCTTTCTCAAAGCGTCAGTTCTTCTGGATTTAGTCCGTCTCAGTTTCTTCATGTTGACTGATGATGATCAGATCTCAATAATCTCACTTGGATTATAACTAGTTCCTACAGACACACTACAGCAAAAGATACAAATAACTAACTTAAACTAATGATGTGTTTAACGGATGAGCGCCTGGTGTCTTGTGCGTGTTGATCTGGTCTCACGTCGGACTCTCGCTGTGCTTCTCAGGTGGTTGAAGAGATCGACTGCCTCACGTCTGATCTCCGTCTGGAGGAGGATCTAACGGACGGCTCCAAGACAGACACGCTCAACAGCAGCTCCAGCAGCACGGCCTCCAGCGTCAAGATCTACCCCGAGGAGACGCTCTTCAGACCCACCGCGTCCAGAGCCGAGGACATCACGCCGATGCAGAACGGAGACTCTGTGTGTCGCGAGAGCCGCTGTCCTCAGAGCACGAGAGAGCGCGTGCGCTTCAGCGAGAAGGTGCTGTATCACGGATACTGTCCTCACAGCACAGATCTGCACTTACACACCGAGCTGATCGACAGTCCCGTCCATCAGAGCTCGACAGAGAACGCTTTCCCCTCGCAGAAACCACACAAGACCATCTTACGCAAGTCCACCAGCACCACCGTTTGACGTGAACCGGCTTCTAAAGGAGGGTCCTTTAGTTTTGAACGGTAAGAGCTTTCAGAAGCAGGAGGCGATGGCCGTTTCAGAGCACAAAACCAGTCATAAGGGTCCGTTTTTGAGCTTTCGGTTTGTTATGATGGACAATATTTGAAAATCTGGAATCTGAGGGTGCAAAAAAATTCTAAAGATTAAGAAATCATCTTTAAAGTTGTTAAAATTAAGTTCTTAGCAATGCATATTAATAATAAAAAAATACGTTTAGATATATTTACGGTAGGAATATCTTCATGATCTTAATATCCTAATGATTTTTGGCATAAAATAAAAATGATAATTTTGACCCATACAATGTATTGTTGTCTATTTCTACAAATATAGCTGTGCTGCTTATGACTGCTTCTGTGCTCCAGGGACACATATGTCATGCCTTTCTTCATCATTAAAGGAACAGTTCAGCCCAAATTAAAATGTGCTCATTATCATGATGAGTGTGTCTTCGTCAGGTTTGTAGAAATGTGTCTCAGCAATAAATGCTCTGCAGTGAATGGGTGCCGTCAGAATAAAAACATCACAGTCCATCAGTTATCATCTGGAGAAGAAACAAATCCAGCATTAAGACGTTTATAATACGAGTCATAATCCATAATAACTCTTCCTCAGTGATAAAGTCGTCTCTCGCGTCAGAATCATTAGTTTAGATCTGTGCAGATTTCTCTCCTGATTCAGAACAGAACACTTTTTCACTGAGGAAGAGTTATTATGGATTATTATGGACCATCAGGTTGTTAAAAGCGTCATAAAAATCCATCTGATGTTGTTAGATGAGATATTACACACATTTCTCATCTTATTCTCAATGGGCGCTTTTCACAGACTGTGCTGCTTTTCCAGTTATTAACTTCATAAATCTAAGTTTTTTATTTTTTTATAAAAAAAAGAATATTTTCTGACACTTCAATAGAATTAAACTAGTTAACGCTGCTGTGTGAGTAATTTAAAAGCGTGACTATATCTGAACATATCTTTTCCTCTTTTATAAAGTCTTAGAAATACTGTCATGGGTTTTATCAAATGAAAATGTGGAAAGCGTTCTTTAATATCTGTATTGTTTCAGCTGTGAGATGAAAACATCAGAGATCATTGAGTAACGTTCATTTAGAGACCGTAAAGATACGGTAGTAGATGTGATTAATCCAGCATTGATCAGTGCTTTACGGTATAATACTGGGTTATTATCAGCAACTGAAACTGTAACTACAACTATTTGAAAAATCACTTGAAATAAAAACATTCACTGAAATTAATTATACGTTTTATTTCAGGTAGTTTTCACGACAATACAATAAAAAACGGTAAAAAAATGTATTACTGCAAATAAAAATATTTTAAATAATATACAATTTATTTCAGCTAGTTTCCAAGGCAACAAAAATGAAAAAAAAAAACAGTAAAAAGTACAAATATTTAAAATAATATACATTTTATTTCAGCTAGTTTCCCAGACAACAAAATGAAAAAAAAACAGTAAAAAGTACAAATATTTAAAATAAAACAAATTTTATTTCAGCTAGTTTTCAGACAACAAAATGAAAAAAAAACAGTAAAAAGTACAAATATTTAAAATAATATAAATTTTATTTCAGCTAGTTTCCCAGGCAACAAAATGAAAAAAAAACAGTAAAAAGTACAAATATTTAAAATAATACAAATTTTATTTCAGCTAGTTTCCAGACAACAAAATTAAAAAAAAAAACAGTAAAAAGTATCAATATTTAAAATAATATACATTTTATTTCAGCTAGTTTCCCAGGCAACAAAATGACAAAAAATAAAAGTATAAATATTTAGAATAATATACATTTTTATTTCAGCTAGTTTCCAGGCAACAAAATAAAAAAAAACAGTAAAAAGTAAAAATATTTAAAATAAAACAAATTTTATTTCAGCTAGTTTCCAGACAACAAAATGAAAAAAAAAACAGTAAAAAGTATCAATATTTAAAATAATATACATTTTATTTCAGCTAGTTTTCAGACAACAAAATGAAAAAAAACAGTAAAAAGTACAAATATTTGAAATAATATAAATTTTATTTCAGCTAGTTTCCAGGCAACAAAATGAAAAAAAAAATGTAAAAAGTAAAAATATTTAAAATAATACAAATTTTATTTCAGCTAGTTTCCAGACAACAAAATGAAAAAAAAACAGTAAAAAGTATCAATATTTAAAATAATATACATTTTATTTCAGATAGTTTTCAGACAACAAAATGAAAAAAAAAACAGTAAAAAGTACAAATATTTAAAATAATATAAATTTTATTTCAGCTAGTTTCCCAGGCAACAAAATGAAAAAAAACAGTAAAAAGTACAAATATTTAAAATAATATAAATTTTATTTCAGCTAGTTTCCAGACAACAAAATGAAAAAAAACTGTAAAAAGTAAAAATATTTAAAATAATACAAATTTTATTTCAGCTAGTTTCCAGACAACAAAATGAAAAAAAAAACAGTAAAAAGTATCAATATTTAAAATAATATACATTTTATTTCAGCTAGTTTTCAGACAACAAAATGAAAAAAAACTGTAAAAAGTAAAAATATTTAAAATAATACAAATTTTATTTCAGCTAAATAAAACTTTAGCTAGTTTCCAGATAACAAAATGAAAAAAAAAAACAGTAAAAAGTATCAATATTTAAAATAATATAAATTTTATTTCAGCTAGTTTCCCAGGCAACAAAATGACAAAAAAACAGTAAAAAGTAAAAATATTTAAAATAATATAAATTTTATTTCAGCTAGTTTCACAGGCAATAAAAATAAATAAAATAAAAGTATAAATATTTAGAATAATATACATTTTTATTTCAGCTAGTTTGCAGGCAACAAAATAAAAAAAAACAGTAAAAAGTAAAAATATTTAAAATAAAACAAATTTTATTTCAGCTAGTTTCCAGACAACAAAATGAAAAAAAAAACAGTAAAAAGTATCAATATTTAAAATAATATACATTTTATTTCAGCTAGTTTTCAGACAACAAAATGAAAAAAAAAACAGTAAAAAGTACAAATATTTAAAATAATATACATTTTATTTCAGCTAGTTTCCCAGGCAACAAAATGAAAAAAAACTGTAAAAAGTAAAAATATTTAAAATAATACCAATTTTATTTCAGCTAGTTTCCAGACAACAAAATGAAAAAAAAAAACAGTAAAAAGTATCAATATTTAAAATAATATACATTTTATTTCAGCTAGTTTCCCAGGCAACAAAATGACAAAAAAACAGTAAAAAGTAAAAATATTTAAAATAATATACATTTTATTTCAGCTAGTTTCACAGGCAAAAAAAATAAATAAAATAAAAGTATAAATATTTAGAATAATATAAATGTTTATTTCAGCTAGTTTCCAGGCAACAAAATAAAAAAAAAACAGTACAAAGTAAAAATATTTAAAATAATATCCATTTATTTCAGCTAGTTTCCCAGGCAACAAAATGACAAAAAAACAGTAAAAAGTAAAAATATTTAAAATAATATACATTTTATTTCAGCTAGTTTCCAGACAACAAAATGACAAAAAACAGTAAAAAGTATAAATATTTAAAATAATATACATTTTATTTCAGCTAGTTTCCAGGCAACAAAATAAAAAAAACAGTAAAAAGTAAAAATATTTAAAATAATATACATTTTATTTCAGCTAGTTTCCCAGGCAACAAAATGACAAAAAAAACTGTAAAAAGTATAAATATTTAAAATAATATACATTTTATTTCAGCTAGTTTCCAGACAACAAAATGAAAAAAAAAACTGTAAAAAGTAAAAATATTTAAAATAATATACATTTTATTTCAGCTAGTTTCCAGACAACAAAATGAAAAAAAAAACTGTAAAAAGTAAAAATATTTAAAATAATATACATTTTATTTCAGCTAGTTTCACAGGCAAAAAAAATAAAAGAATAAATATTTAGAATAATATACATTTTTATTTCAGCTAGTTTCACAGGCAAAAAAAATAAAAGTAAAAATATTTAAAATAATATACATTTTATTTCAGCTAGTTTCCCAGGCAACAAAAAAAAAAAAAAAGTAAAAAGTATAAATATTTAAAATAATATACATTTTATTTCAGCTAGTTTCCCAGGCAACAAAAAAAAAAAAAAAGTAAAAAGTATAAATATTTAAAATAATATACATTTTATTTCAGCTAGTTTCCAGACAACAAAATGAAAAAAACTGTAAAAAGTATCAATATTTAAAATAATATACATTTTATTTCAGCTAGTTTCACAGGCAAAAAAAATAAATAAAATAAAAGTATAAATATTTAGAATAATATACATTTTTATTTCAGCTAGTTTCCAGACAACAAAATGAAAAAAGAAAAAGTAAAAATATTTAAAATAATATACATTTTATTTCAGCTAGTTTCCAGACAACAAAATGAAAAAAAAAAGTAAAAATATTTAAAATAATATACATTTTATGTCAGCTAGTTTCCAGACAACAAAATTAAAAAAAAACTGTAAAAAGTAAAAATATTTAAAATAATATACATTTTATTTCAGCTAGTTTCCAGACAACAAAATGAAAAAAAAAAACTGTAAAAAGTATCAATATTTCAAATAATATAAATTTTATTTCAGCTAGTTTCACAGGCAAAAAAAATAAATAAAATAAAAGTATAAATATTTAGAATAATATACATTTTTATTTCAGCTAGTTTCCAGACAACAAAATGAAAAAACAAAAACAGTAAAAAGTAAAAATATTTAAAATAATATACATTTTATTTCAGCTAGTTTCCAGACAACAAAATGACAAAAAACTGTAAAAAGTAAAAATATTTAAAATAATATACATTTTATTTCAGCTAGTTTCCAGACAACAAAATGACAAAAAAAAGTTAAAATATTTAAAATAATATACATTTTATTTCAGCTAGTTTCCAGGCAACAAAATTACAAAAAAACAGTAAAAAGTAAAAATATTTAAAACAATTACACTCGTTTCCAAGGCGTTATTCCTCCTTTTTATTTTGGTTTAAGTTAAAATACAAAAATAACTAAAACTATATTTGCAAAAAAATGTTAACTAAAATAAAAATAAATATGAGAAATTGTGGTGATAGTGTATGAGTGACTAATACAGATGAGCGTTATGAAGACGTGATGTTCTCTGATGGTTTCAGGAAAGACACGAGACGCTGTTATGAAACACATTTGTGTTTTCAGAGATGCTCATCTGCAGATCTGTAGGAGGACAGAAATCAATATTCTCATGAGCATCTCCTACACAGCAGCAGCAGCTCATCTTCTTCTGTCTGTGATGCTGATGCTGGACCTTCCCCGCAGGTCATCTTCATCTCATCTCATCTTCTTCTGTCTGTGATGCTGATGCTGGACCTTCCCCGCAGGTCATCTTCATCTCATCTTCATCTTCATCTCATCTCATCTCATCTTCATCTCATCTCATCTCATCTTCTTCTGTCTGTGATGCTGATGCTGGACCTTCCCCGCAGGTCATCTTCATCTTCATCTCATCTCATCTTCTTCTGTCTGTGATGCTGATGCTGATGCTGGACCTTCCCTGCAGGTCATCTTCATCTCATCTCATCTCATCTTCTTCTGTCTGTGATGCTGATGCTGATGCTGGACCTTCCCTGCAGGTCATCTTCATCTCATCACGAGAGCTTCAGCCGGCAGAAACACCCGGAGGGCTTCTAATGGAAACCACATGGGCTCTGCAGGGGAACGAGGCACAGCATCACATCACATCACCCTTTAAAGAAGAGAAACCAAAAACGACTAACAATCCAGCGCATCGGAGAAACCTGGTCCAGCGCTGCCGGAGAGCCAGACGTGTGTAAAGGACCTTCTGTGTTTTTGTAAATACAAGAAGACTATTTTTGATATTTTCTAAGATGATTTTAAAGATGTCACAAAGTATATGATGGAAAATGTATTTATGTACTGATTAAAAACATGAAGTCTGCACGTGTCTTTGTTATAAATCACAGATGAGTTTGAGAGAATAACTGATGAAAGCAGACAGCAGAGGGAGACCTGCTCTCATTAGTAGAGTTAACCATCACTAGTACAGTGTGTGTGTGTGTGTGTGTGTGTGAGAGTGTGAGAGTGTGTGTGT
>CM049828.1:490000-505000 GCA_027422435.1 Schizopygopsis pylzovi
GAGAACCGAAGATGAACTCAGTATCACACGATCCTCCTTCATCCAACCGAAGCACAGCGAACACATTTAGCTTATGAAAACCTCCTTTCGAAACGTGGAAATGTCTGGTTTTCTTGTAATCACTGCACAAAATGATTATCTTACTCAGTGTTTGTGTCTTGTTTACTAATATTAATATCTAAACATTCTTGAATCAACATGCATTTACTGTACAAGTCAAATTATTTAACATATTAAGACTTGTTTTCTAAAATGATTATTAAAATGTTGTTAGTTTTTGCTTAAAACAAGCAGAAATATCTGCTAATGGTGTAAGAAAAATTATTGTAATTCAAAGACTAAAAAATATTTTTTCTTGCCGCATTTGCAGATATTTTTACTTGTTTTAAGCAAAATTTTGATGATTATTTTAGAAAACAAGATTTAATATGTTAAATAATTTGACTCGTACAGTAAATGCATGTTGATTCAAGAATGTTTAGATATTTTTACTAGAAAACAAGATTAAATTATTTTTTTGCTGTGTACGATGTTATTTGTTCGTGATAGATTATTATAAATGTATTTGTAACATTTTATATTCTAACCATGACAAGAAAACTGGACATTTTAACATTCTTAGATTATTGAAAACAAACATTCGCTTAATTTTATATTTTGGGGAAAATACAGTAAGCAGAACGCTATAAGAAACATTTTGTAACGTTTAAATCATGTAATAATATCATCACTGCATAAAATAAAAATTTGTGTAAAAAAATATAAAAATTGTGTTAGTTTTTGTTTAAAACAAGTAAAAATATCTGCTAATGCGGCAAGAAAAATAATCTTGTTTAGACTTTGAATTACAATTATTTTTCTTACAACACCATTAGCAGATATTTCTGCTTGTTTTAAGCAAAAACTAACACAATTTTTATATTTTTTAATAAAAAAAAAAAATTGCAGTGATGATATTATTGCATTATTTAAAGGTTAAAAAACGGCAGCTGTGGTTGCCGGAATTCTTCCGTAAAAAATACGGTAACATTTTAGGATTTACAGTTAAATACTGTAATTTCATTAACTGATATAATGTTAATATATCAAGCTATTGAAGCACTGAAATCTGTTTTGTACCTTTTGTAATAATACGCTGATAACCACCAAAAGCAGGAGGTGATGAGGAAGTCACATGATGAACCAAAGCTTTTAAATATATATATATATATATATATATATGCACGTTCACACAAACACTAATCACCATCATGGTGACATTCAAAAAACTGAAACATGTCATCAACATTAGATGTAACATACAACCATAATACACATAACTCATAAGAAAATAACTAAGAAGAAACATAGTTATTTAAAAAAAACATCAAATACAGTTTACGGTTAACTTACCGTTAACCATTTAACAGGTTTTTACTGTTGCATTTTTACAGTTTTTTACCGTTAAAATCACGGTACATTTTTACAGTAATAATAACGGTATGCTGCAGGTTTCTTCAGACGCAGCCCCTAAACTTTGCAATAGTTTTGTAACGCGAGACTTGCTCCGTCACTAGTTTTAATACCGTCCTCAAATCTGATTAGTTTCTCTGGCTTTTGGCTTTAACATAAGATACTTTTTATTTCAGATAGTTTCCCAGACAACAAAATAAAAAAACAGTAAAAATTAAATATGTTTAATATAAGATACATTTTATTTCAGCTAGTTTCCCAGACAACAAAATAAATTTTTTTTAATATAAGATACATTTTATTTCAGCTAGTTTCCCAGACAACAAAATAAAAAAAACTGTAAAAATTACAAATATTTAATATAAGATACATTTTATTTCAGCTAGTTTCCCAGACAACAAAATAAAAAATATTTAATATAAGATACATTTTATTTCAGCTAGTTTCCCAGACAACAAAATAAAAAAACTGTAAAAATTACAAATATTTAATATAAGATACATTTTATTTCAGCTAGTTTCCCAGACAACAAAATAAAAAAACTGTAAAAATTAAAAATATTTAATATAAGATACATTTTATTTCAGCTAGTTTCCCAGACAACAAAATAAAAAATATTTAATATAAGATACATTTTATTTCAGCTAGTTTCCCAGACAACAAAATAAAAAAAAATGTAAAAATTACAAATATTTAATATAAGTACATTTTATTTCAGCTAGTTTCCCAGACAACAAAATAAAAAAAACTGTAAAAATTACAAATATTTAATATAAGATACATTTTATTTCAGCTAGTTTCCCAGACAACAAAATAAAAAAAACAGTACAAATTAAAAATATTTAATATAAGATACATTTTATTTCAGCTAGTTTCCCAGACAACAAAATAAAAAAACAGTACAAATTAAAAATATTTAATATAAGATACATTTTATTTCAGCTAGTTTCCCAGACAACAAAATAAAAAACAGTACAAATTAAAAATATTTAAGATAAGATACATTTTATTTCAGCTAGTTTCCAAGTTTGCTCCGTCACTAGTTTTAAGACCGTCCTCAAATCTGATTAGTTTTCTCTGGCTTTTGATTAATGTTAGTCCGTTTGCTCTGATCCTATTTTATGTGTTTAGTTTTCTTATATGCTTTTTATTAGTGTATTTTGTTCTTTCATTTGAAACAGCTCAGACTTATATTTTATTCTAGGACTAGGCTTCTGTGAAACTTTTAATTTAGAGCAATATTTTGTCATTGCAACATTTTAGTGCAACTGTATTTATGTGTTATCCCACCGATCATTATTGTGACCATCGACATGTTTACGTTCTGTATTTAGTTGTACAGCACTTTGTTGTGCATCTCTGTAGCTTTTAAATGTGCAATACTTGACTAAGCAGGTTTTTTCAGCCGTCAGTGAAAGTAGTGAGCGTGTGTTTGCTGTCAGCAGCTCTCCAGAACGTCCCGCTGGTGTTTTACAGGGGCTGGTTTTACATGTTTTATATGTCCTGTGTGTGAGCAGCAGTCCTCATTAGCATGCAGATTAAAGTCTTCAGATCAATGCCACACATCTGCAGCTCATTGAGACGCCGACCTGCAGCCGTTATATTCCCCAGCGCCTTGACTTTGATCTTTACACCCCGTCTCGTTCAGGAGACCCGTCTGTTGTGTTGATCCCATTAATTCAATCTTGTATTTAACCCGTTTAATCACAGATTATTCCCAGACATGAACATTACATCCAAATGATGTGTCAGAAGAAACCCTTTGAAATAATCAATAATCATTTTTGGGGAACAGTGTGTGAAAACTATGTTTTATGGTCGGTCACAATAATATTTATACTAAATTAACATATTTTTGCAGTCATAAAAGTGCCAGGAGCATACAAGCAGTCATAAGCAGCACAGGTATATTTAGACAACAATACATTGTATGAGTCAAAATTATACATATTGTTTTATGCCAAAAATCATTAGATATTAAGATCATGTTCCATGAAGATATTTTGTACATTTTCTACTATAAACTTAATTTTTGATTATTAATATGCATTGCTAAGAACTTCATTTGAACAACTTTAAAGATGATTTTCTCAATATTTAGATTTTTCTCAGATTCCAGATTTTCAAATATTGTCCAAACCATACATCAATGGAAATATTATTTATTCAGCTTTCAGATGATGCATAAATCTCAATATAAATAAAATTGACCCGTTATGACTGTTTTTGTGCTCCAGGGTCTGGTATTATGCATAAAAACCCTGATACAACACTTCTTAAGATAAAAGACAAAACAATACAACCATCAGCATATTTCAGAAGTGTTACTTTATTGTAACATATATGATCATATTGTTATATTAGTGCTGCATCAACACTGTTACTTATTTGTAACATTTGAACTTTTAATTCAGTGCAATATTTTAGTGCGACTGGATTTATATGTAAACATAAACTCACTGTCATCATTATCATAACCATCAACACGTTTACTCACTCTATGATCAAACTCAATATATGTCCATTCATAAATTAATACTAGACACCTTAAAGATAACATGCACCAAACATCTTCATATTAACAGACTTTAGCCTTTTGTTCTGGAGCTTTCTTCTCGAGGTGCAAACGAATTAAACTCATGGTCATGTGATAATTTGCACTAATCATGTGACACTGTATATATTTAATTAAGACCCTTTATTCCATATTTGCATGAAATGCACTAAAACACAAGTCAGTACGGTTTTTGTAGCTTCATAAATGAAAAGCTTTGTATGGTCACTATTATGAGCGGCGGGATTAAATGAGTCACTGAAGGTCGTTAACACTGAAAGCTGTAGAAGAGATTGTGATGTTAATTGTCTTTCTCTCGACATGATGCTGCAAACGAGCAAACGAGAGAGATATGACAGCAAAGAAACAAGCAGGTTTAGAGAAACACAAATAAACAGCATCAGTGATGCTTTGGGTTCATGTTCATGGAGTCTGTGACAGACGCTGGAGTCGTTCCACACAAGAGCGGGGCATGTTGTCACACTGTTCACTGCATGTTCTTGATCATCTAAGCTGTATTACAGGACATTAATGCAGTTTATGTTCTGTTTCAGGTCTCGTTCCACATGAGAGCGGGGCATGTTGTCACACTGTTCACTGCATGTTCTTGATCATCTAAGCTGTATTACAGGACATTAATGCAGTTTATGTTCTGTTTCAGGTCTCGTTCCACATGAGAGCGGGGCATGTTGTCACACTGTTCACTGCATGTTCTTGATCATCTAAGCTGTATTACAGGACATTAATGCAGTTTATGTTCTGTTTCAGGTCTCGTTCCACATGAGAGCGGGGCATGTTGTCACACTGTTCACTGCATGTTCTTGATCATCTAAGCTGTATTACAGGACATTAATGCAGTTTATGTTCTGTTTCAGGTCTCGTTCCACATGAGAGCGGGGCATGTTGTCACACTGTTCACTGCATGTTCTTGATCATCTAAGCTGTATTACAGGACATTAATGCAGTTTATGTTCTGTTTCAGGTCTCGATCCACATGAGAGCGGGGCATGTTGTCACACTGTTCACCGCATGTTCTTGATCATCTAAGCTGTATTACAGGACATTAATGCAGTTTATGTTCTGTTTCAGGTCTCGTTCCACATGAGAGCGGGGCATGTTGTCACACTGTTCACCGCATGTTCTTGATCATCTAAGCTGTGTTACAGGACATTAATGCAGTTTATGTTCTGTTTCAGGTCTCATTCCACATGAGAGCGGGGCATGTTGTCACACTGTTCACTGCATGTTCTTGATCATCTAAGCTGTATTACAGGACATTAATGCAGTTTATGTTCTGTTTCAGGTCTCGTTCCACATGAGAGCGGGGCATGTTGTCACACTGTTCACCGTATGTTCTTGATCATCTAAGCTGTATTACAGGACATTAATGCAGTTTATGTTCTGTTTCAGGTCTCGTTCCACATGAGAGCGGGGCATGTTGTCACACTGTTCACCGCATGTTCTTGATCATCTAAGCTGTATTACAGGACATTAATGCAGTTTATGTTCTGTTTCAGGTCTCGTTCCACATGAGAGCGGGGCATGTTGTCACACTGTTCACCGCATGTTCTTGATCATCTAAGCTGTGTTACAGGACATTAATGCAGTTTATGTTCTGTTTCAGGTCTCATTCCACATGAGAGCGGGGCATGTTGTCACACTGTTCACTGCATGTTCTTGATCATCTAAGCTGTATTACAGGACATTAATGCAGTTTATGTTCTGTTTCAGGTCTCGATCCACATGAGAGCGGGGCATGTTGTCACACTGTTCACCGCATGTTCTTGATCATCTAAGCTGTATTACAGGACATTAATGCAGTTTATGTTCTGTTTCAGGTCTCGTTCCACATGAGAGCGGGGCATGTTGTCACACTGTTCACCGCATGTTCTTGATCATCTAAGCTGTATTACAGGCCATTAATGCAGTTTATGTTCTGTTTCAGGTCTCGTTCCACATGAGAGCGGGGCATGTTGTCACACTGTTCACCGCATGTTCTTGATCATCTAAGCTGTATTACAGGACATTAATGCAGTTTATGTTCTGTTTCAGGTCTCGTGCCACATGAGAGCGGGGCATGTTGTCACACTGTTCACTGCATGTTCTTGATCATCTAAGCTGTATTACAGGACATTAATGCAGTTTATGTTCTGTTTCAGGTCTCGTTCCACATGAGAGCGGGGCATGTTGTCACACTATTACAGGTCATTAATGCATTTTATGCAACAGCTGATCATGTGCTGTTCTATGGAAGTTTGGGAAAACAAAATTATCTCACAATTCAGGCTTTTGTTCTCGCAATTATGGGAAGAAACTCAGAAGATATAAACAGATTCGTAAGATATAAATCCACAATAATGAGGACAAAAGTGCAGGAATTCTTACTTTTTTCTCAGAATTGGGAATCTATTGTATATCTTACAATTCTGCACTGCAAATAAAAAAGATTTTCTTGTTATTTGTGTCTTGATTTCTAGAATATACATTTACTGTATGTCACGGATGGTCTGTCAATCACCTGGGTTCACCTGAGCCGTGATTGAGCACACCTGCGCGTCATTGGATCCTCATCACCGTACACTATAGAGTCACACACCTCACAGCCCTCTGTGTCTGATCTCGTTACACTCATTACCAGCATTCTCTACGACCTGCTAACGATGAACCCAGGACTCTCGACGCATCCCTCGAGCTCCTGCCAAGGCAATTATACTCTCCATCTCTCCAGTTATCCCTTTATCAGTTTAATAAACCGTCTGTTTGCACTTACCCTTTGTGTGAGATCTGCATGTGTGTCACTGCACAAGTCAAGTTATTTAAGATATTACGTGTTTTTGCTTCAAACAAGCAGAAATCTCTGCTAATGGTGTAAGAAATTATCTTTATTCAAAAGCTAAACTAAATTATTTTTATTGCACCACTTGCAGATATTTCAGCTTGTTTTAAGCAAAAACTAAAACAAAATTAAATACATAATATCTTAAGTCATTTTACTTGTACAGTAAATTAATCTTGATTTAAAAAAATATATTTATACTTTAAAACAAGACAAAAACACTAAGATAATTAATTCTTGCCATGTTTTTTTGCCACAGAATAGAAAATAAAAAAGATAATTGCATTTTTTTCTGAATAAAATAAAAAACAGACGAGTTGCAAGATAAAGTCACAATTACATTTTTAATTTTTTGTTATGTGGCAAGTTTTAAGTTTCCGTAGCTATATAAAACTGAAATAATTAATTAACTGAACTGAATTAATTAAATTAATTATGAATGGCATAAAATGTTTTTTTTCTTCACTTTTAGTCACTTTTTCTCTTCAAGAATGGTTCGAGCTGCTCATAAACAGATTGGTCTAGTTTGATCTGGTTAACCCTTTGTTAGTCAGACTTTACGAGTGCTCAGACACGTGTTTGTGGAATCACGTGACCCACAGCGTGTCACATGATGCTGATGTGAGCAGAACTGATGTTAAACGAGCTCTGAGACCACGTGTGGCGCGAGACGAGTGTTTTATTTGAGTTTAATGAGTAGAGGTCATCCTCACATGACCTCATTATACTTTAACACACATTAAACCGAGTCGCTCCAGTTTCACTGCCGCTGTTGTGTTGTTGAGGACAAGAAAGGCCAGACACAGAATTACACTAATTAATGAGAAGGTGACAAACACATCACGTTCTGTTCATAAACACCATCGTAGGATTGAACTACTACAGTTTCAGTGCTGCTACTGAGTTATTCTTCTTCGATTAAAAACAGAAGCTCAATAACATGATGTCAAATCATCCATTCACTGACCGATGCAGTATTATTGGATATTTTTGAGAAATATTATTTTGTAAATGTAGCACGAGGCGAATGATCATTATGGAAATATGGAAAGTTTTTTTTCCCTAGCAATTCTGAATTTGCATCTTGCAATTCAGTTTTTTTTTAAACAACAAAAGAGGTAATAACATTTTTATACCTCACAATTCAGAGAAAACGAATTCGCGAACCCGCTCTGGAGTCCCGAACTGAATCAAATGATTCACGCTCTGTGCTCCGAGTCCTGATCAGATGATTCGTGATCCGCGCTCCGAGTCCCGATCAAATGATTCGCGCTCCGAGTCCCGATCAAATGATTCGCGCTCTGTGCTCCGAGTCTCGATCAAATGATTCGCGCTCCGAGTCTCGATCAAATGATTCGCGCTCCGAGTCCCGATCAAATGATTCGCGCTCCGAGTCCCGATCAAATGATTCGCGCTCTGTGCTCCGAGTCCCGATCAAATGATTCACGCTCCGAGTCCCGATCAAATGATTCGCGCTCTGTGCTCCGAGTCCCGATCAAATGATTCGCGATCCGAGTCCCGATCAAATGATTCGCGCTCCGAGTCCCGATCAAATGATTCGCGCTCTGTGCTCCGAGTCCCGATCAAATGATTCACGCTCCGAGTCCCGATCAAATGATTCACGCTCCGAGTCCCGATCAAATGATTCGCGCTCCGAGTCTCGATCAAATGATTCACACTCTGTGCTCCGAGTCCCGATCAAATGATTCACGCTCCGAGTCCCGATCAAATGATTCGCGCTCTGTGCTCCGAGTCCCGATCAAATGATTCACGCTCCGAGTCCCGATCAAATGATTCGCGCTCTGTGCTCTGAGTCCCGATCAAATGATTCACGCTCCGAGTCCCGATCAAATGATTCGTGCTCTGAGTCCCGATCAAATGATTCACGCTCTGTGCTCCAAGTCCCAATCAAATGATTCGCGATCCGAGTCCCGATCAAATGATTCGCGCTCCGAGTCTCGATCAAATGATTCGCGATCCGAGTCCCGATCAAATGATTCGCGATCCGAGTCCCGATCAAATGATTCGTGCTCTGAGTCCCGATCAAATGATTCACGCTCTGTGCTCCAAGTCCCAATCAAATGATTCGCGATCCGAGTCCCGATCAAATGATTCGTGCTCCGAGTCCCGATCAAATGATTCACGCTCTGTGCTCCGAGTCCCAATCAAATGATTCGCGATCCGAGTCCCGATCAAATGATTCGCGCTCCGAGTCTCGATCAAATGATTCACACTCTGTGCTCCGAGTCCCGATCAAATGATTCACGCTCCGAGTCCCGATCAAATGATTCGCGCTCTGTGCTCCGAGTCCCGATCAAATGATTCACGCTCCGAGTCCCGATCAAATGATTCGCGCTCTGTGCTCTGAGTCCCGATCAAATGATTCACGCTCCGAGTCCCGATCAAATGATTCGTGCTCTGAGTCCCGATCAAATAATTCGCGATCCGCGCTCCGAGTCCCGATCAAATGATTCGTGCTCCGAGTCCCGATCAAATGATTCACGCTCCGAGTCCCGATCAAATAATTCGCGATCCGCGCTCCGAGTCCCGATCAAATGATTCGCGATCCGCGCTCCGAGTCCCGATCAAATGATTCGCGATCCGCGCTCCGAGTCCCGATCAAATGATTCGTGCTCTGAGTCCCGATCAAATGATTCGCGATCCGAGTCCCGATCAAATGATTCGCGATCCGAGTCCCGATCAAATGATTCGCGATCCGAGTCCCGATCAAATGATTCGCGATCCGAGTCCCGATCAAATGATTCGCGATCCGCGCTCCGAGTCCCGATCAAATGATTCGTGCTCTGAGTCCCGATCAAATGATTCGCGATCCGAGTCCCGATCAAATGATTCGCGATCCGAGTCCCAATCAAATGATTCGCGCTCCGAGTCCCGATCAAATGATTCGCGATCCGTGCTCCGAATCCCGATCAAATGATTCGTGCTCTGAGTCCCGATCAAATGATTCGCGATCCGAGTCTCGATCAAATGATTCACGCTCTGTGCTCCGAGTCCTGATCAAATGATTCGCGCTCCGAGTCCCGATCAAATGATTCGCGCTCCGAGTCCCGATCAAATGATTCGCGCTCTGTGCTCCGAGTCCCGATCAAATGATTCACGCTCCGAGTCCCGATCAAATGATTCGCGCTCCGAGTCTCGATCAAATGATTCGCGCTCCGAGTCTCGATCAAATGATTCGCGCTCCGAGTCCCGATCAAATGATTCACGCTCTGTGCTCCGAGTCTCGATCAAATGATTCGCGCTCCGAGTCCCGATCAAATGATTCGCGCTCCGAGTCCCGATCAAATGATTCGCGATCCGCGCTCCGAGTCCCGATCAAATGATTCGCGCTCCGAGTCCCGATCAAATGATTCGCGCTCCGAGTCCCGATCAAATGATTCGCGCTCCGAGTCCCGATCAAATGATTCGCGCTCCGAGTCTCGATCAAATGATTCCCGCTCTGTGCTCCGAGTCTCGATCAAATGATTCGCGCTCCGAGTCTCGATCAAATGATTCCCGCTCTGTGCTCCGAGTCTCGATCAAATGATTCGCGCTCCGAGTCCCGATCAAATGATTCGCGCTCTGTGCTCCGAGTCCCGATCAAATGATTCCCGCTCTGTGCTCCGAGTCCCGATCAAATGATTCGCGCTCCGAGTCCCGATCAAATGATTCGCGCTCCGAGTCCCGATCAAATGATTCGCGATCCGCGCTCCTGAATCTGAGTTTCGAAGAGCACGTTTCACCCATCAATGCGTGCTTTTTAAAATCATTACAAGCGATGACGAAATTCGAAAATTGTTAGTTCTTGATCTGGTTTTTGTTGTGAATCGAGTTTGAGTTTGAATCAATCGGAGCGGAGCGGTTCCAGTGTAAACGACTCGCTCAATTGAATCGGTTCGTCTGTTCCTCGGATCTTTTCGCGTCTTCAGTCATGTTTACACGACACTGTCAGCACTACTGCTAGCTTAGCTCGCTAGTTTTGACATTAACTGAAATAAGCGAAAAACGTATTATATCTACAAATAAAATATATATTTCCATTCCATAGACAACATTGATCCAACGCAAATCTAGGAACATATTCAGTGAGGCAACTGCTAACTAAACGCCATTAATATGACCAACTACAGCTCAGAATACTTTGTGCATTATGATGGAGTTTGTATCATAATTCACTATATTTTAGAAATAGTCAGTCGAAAGCATCCAGTCATTGAAGCGAGGGTTACATTTATCAGTATATATTGTAATATTTGAGAAATAGTTTTTGTATTGGAGTGATATAGTCGTGTGAAAAGAGCAAATGGGAGAAGCAGATGAACAAATCAATTTTATCATATTATTAATAAACTGGTGAATGAATCAGCATTGCAATGCAATGGAACTCATATTGAATGAACTCTATAGAATGCGTTTATTGTATTTATACTGTATAATGCTGTTATTGTGGATTCTGTGCTGT
The DNA here is from genome assembly GCA_027422435.1 of Schizopygopsis pylzovi. Taxonomy (NCBI): domain Eukaryota; kingdom Metazoa; phylum Chordata; class Actinopteri; order Cypriniformes; family Cyprinidae; genus Schizopygopsis; species Schizopygopsis pylzovi. Next base: position 501,305 of record CM049828.1, read on the forward strand.
GTCCCTGGATCGCAGTCATAAGCAGCACAGCTATATTTAGTCAACAATACATTGTATGGCTCAAAATTATAATTTTTATTTTATGCCAAAAATCATTAGGATATAAAGATCATGTTCCGTGAAGATATTCCTATCGTGAATGTATCAAAACGTAATTATTGATTATTAATATGCATGGCTAAGAACTTCAATTGAACAACTTTAAAGATGATTTTTTCAATATTTCGATATGCACCCTCAGATTCCAGATTTTCAAATATTGTCCAAACCATACATCAATGTAAATATTATTTATTCAGATGATGCATACAACTCAGTTTCACAAACTCGACCCCTTTGACCGGTTTTGTGCTTCAGGGTCACATTATATCATCCGGTTTTAAGAGTCACTTGTGTAACTCTGAACCGATCCAGAAACGGTAAAACTCGTGCACGTGCAGCAGCTCCTCCTCATCTTCACCGCATTGCTCCAGGAGCTCGCGGCGCGTTTTCTCGCCGGTTTTACGCGGACTATGGCGCGGTCCGGGTTCGGTGTGGTTCTGCTGTTTCTGTGCGTTTCTGCACGCGTTCTGACGGTGTTCTCTCAGCATCAGCCGGGGTCGAGAGCGCGGGTGCGATGGACGAATAACGGGCGCGCGTATCAGCTGGTGAGCCCCGGGTCTCGGTACGTGCCACCGGGACGCAGAGCGGCGAACCGAGCAACACCTGCGCCGGTGACCGCGATCTCAGACCGGCAGAACATCAGCGCGAACTCCGATGATGGGATGGTGTCCGATGACCCCTACGACCCCTACAAGTCTGTCAGGAACAATCCATACTACAACTACTACGACTCGTACTACAGACCCAGACAGAGGAGCGCGCAGAGGCACGGGTACGGGACCACGTACTTCCAGAACGGTGAGGAGAGCATGTCTCTGTGGTGATGAGGATGAGGATGAGGAGGATGATGATGAGGATCATGAGTAGTGTAGATTTCAACTACTTTATTAATGCAACTGATTACTTCTAACTTTCTAATGAATGTAATCATTTTGAAACCATTAAAGCAGACAGGGTTAATTTTACAGCACTCAACACTGATTAGGCTAATGTCAGAATCCTTCATAACTTCAATTAAGATTAAAACAAATATTTGAAAGCATTACTTTAGCTGCTCTTCTTACTTTGAGGTCATTCTGAGGTTAATACATATTTAAAATCATAACAAGAACTAGTTTAATAGCTGTGATACTGTACCTGTAGATATAACAGGAATCTAGTTAATCTTAAAAATAAATCATAAACCCAAATAGTGTCCTGAACACTTTTAGAGCTTATTTTAGAGCAATGCAATTCATGAAAGAAATCAATTAAAACTATGTGAAGATGTTCCTTTGTAAGCGTTTTCATAACTATATGTACTTTAGTCACACATTTTTGTTCTCAGATTACAGTTGCATTTATTTGGTCATTAGGTCATTGTGTTGCATGTAACTCCCAGCACTGCTGATATAAGGAACCATACCTCTCTTAAACGTGCACAGGTCTCCCGGATCTGGTGGTGGATCCCTACATGATCCAGGTGTCCACGTATGTCCAGAGAGTGTCCATGAACAACCTCAGGTGCGCTGCGGAGGAGAACTGCCTGGCCAGGTGCGGCTCACCTGCTCATGATGCATTCAAACATAATCACTTTTGCACTAATAATGTCCTTTTTCACAACTCTAGACACTAAACTCAAAACAGTCATTATTTGTAACACAGACCGTCCAATGTTCAAACAACTTCTTTAAAGAAGCCTTGCATTTGCAGATGCATTGGTTCAAAATACTAATTTATTATGAAATATCATAGGAACATTACGTTAGATCACCCACACACAAGATACTCATAGTTTCATTGTATAGTACAATCATTAAAAACACATGATGCAGCTTTCATGATGGTTCAACACATTCATGCATCATTGTAATAGACTAGAGAGAAAAGTACAGACACTGGAATCATTAAACAAAATTATTGATGAAATAATCAACTCGCAACAAGTTAAAAAAAAACATGGAATAAGAAAAAACTACAGGTTTACAGTAAAATGTCAGCTGGAGTGTCCAAACCTGCTCTTTGTGTATTTATCAACCCTGTTTGTGGATCATCCACATCATAATGGATGTTTTCATTAGTTAAACATCTTGGGGGGGGGGCATGGCAAATACAGGCCTGCCATTGGTCATTGCACACATCATCTATGTCCTGGAGAAGAGGGATTGTTTGTGAGGTCTATTGTGAACCTCCGTGTGGAGAAACACTCTTCAGTCGGGGTACAGTAAGGAAAGAGAGTCTGGGGTACACACAAGGTGATAAACTGTGGACGGACGTGATGCTATAACTCACACTGCACGCTGGTCCCGGAAAATTACCTTCTGTGTGAAAGCAAACATGTTTTCTGGGATTATTTCCGGGATCGATCCCGGGTTTGGGACCTATCAACATAGCCAGGTTCAGGCCGAGCTCTGTGTGAACCAAAGCCAGAACCAATGCCGTAAGAGAACTCAAAAAAATCTCCTGAAAAAAAGTTGAGAACTCAAAAAATCTCCTGAAAAAAAGTTGAGAACTCAAAAAATCTCCTGAAAAAAAGTTGAGAACTCAAAAAATCTCCTGAAAAAAGTTGATAACTCAAAAAAATCTCCTGAAAAAAAGTTGAGAACTCAAAAAATCTCCTGAAAAAAAGTTGAGAACTCAAAAAATCTCCTGAAAAAAGTTGATAACTCAAAAAATCTCCTGAAAAAAAGTTGATAACTCAAAAAATCTCCTGAAAAAAAGTTGATAACTCAAAAAATCTCCTGAAAAAAAGTTGAGAACTCAAAAAATCTCCTGGAAAAAAAGTTGATAACTCAAAAAATCTCCTGAAAAAAAGTTGATAACTCAAAAAATCTCCTGAAAAAAGTTGATAACTCAAAAAATCTCCTGAAAAAAAGTTGATAACTCAAAAAATCTCCTGAAAAAAAGTTGATAACTCAAAAAAATCTCCTGAAAAAAGTTGATAACTCAAAAAATCTCCTGAAAAAAAGTTGAGAACTCAAAAAACTCTCCTGAAAAAAGTTGATAACTCAAAAAATCTCCTGAAAAAAAGTTGAGAACTCAAAAAATCTCCTGAAAAAAAGTTGAGAACTCAAAAAATCTCCTGAAAAAAAGTTGAGAACTCAAAAAATCTCCTGGAAAAAAAGTTGAGAACTCAAAAAATCTCCTGAAAAAAAAATTGAGAACTCAAAAAATCTCCTGAAAAAAAGTTGAACTCAAAAAATCTCCTGAAAAAAAGTTGAGAACTCAAAAAATCTCCTGAAAAAAAGTTGAGAACTCAAAAAATCTGCTGAAAAAAGTTGAAAACTTACAAAATCTGCTGAAGCTGGTTGCCTTAAACGTAAGTTTGCTCAACTTGTTTTTTTACAGTGTATTTCAAGCATTAATAATGTTACAGAAATGTTTGTTTTGTTTAGTTTTTTGCGTTGTCTTAACGTTTCCATTGAAAACATGTTAGTGAATGTTAACGCTGATGTTGAAGATGTGCTGAAGTCTCCGGAGAAACGCTCGAGTTCTTTAGAGAAACTGAAGACATCATCAAACCTCACAAGAGCCCAGAGTCCCTCAGTAACACGTGCAGAGCCAGAACCGTGTCTCTGCTGATCTTTCAGTCAATCTCCTGCTGTGTTCCTCAGT
>CM049828.1:512500-545000 GCA_027422435.1 Schizopygopsis pylzovi
ATCCTGTGATGATTGAGTGCGTGTGTGTGTGCGCGGTGTGTGTGTGTGCGTGTGTGTGTGTGCGTGCGTGTGTGTGTGTGTGTGTGTAGGTGTGTGTTCAGAATGCTGACTGAAGATGGACGTTCCTGAATACTTGGATCTGGATGAGATTGACTTCACTGATGATTTACCTGTGAGTTTATGACTTTATTAATCACCCAGATTAATTAGCCGATCACAGAACAACTCATCAGATAAAACTTCCAAGTGTTTCTTCATCAGCTGAACCCCTTTGGGACAAAATATTTACTCAAAGATTTTTAATATTTCAATAAATTATCTGCATTTGCGCATGTTCATGTTTCTCTGATGTCAGTTAATGGTCACGTAAACAAATACAATATGTTTTAATTTGATTGTTTTATTTTACAATTGATTTATTTGAATTTAGGATTTTTATGATTACATTTTTAGTAAGCATTTTTTTATCAAAAATGATTTACTTGAATTTTTTATTTGAATGATTAATTACTTTTTAGTAAGTGATTTATTTAGTTTGCTGTGATTTTAAAATATTAAATTAACATTTTTTATTTGTATTTAATTAATTTTAGTAAGTATTTTGTTTTGTTTTTTATTGTAAACTTACTTAAATTTCAAATGTGTATGCATTAATTAACCATTCTCTGATGACAGTCACATGACATGCAGGTAAACAAATAAATCTTTCATATATTTAATAAATGTTTTGATTTATAATTGATTGATTTATTTTAATTGAACATTACAATTTAAAGGATTAGTTCACTTCCAGAATATACATTTCCTGATAAAATCTCATCCAATATATTCATATACTTTCTTCTTCAGTTGAAAAGAAATCACGTTTTTTTGAGGAAAACATTCCAGGATATTTCTGCACATAATAGACTTTTATTATAAAAATAATTTTTTTAACATGCAATTTATATGAATTAATAGTCAGGTTTTTTATATTTTTTTTTTACTTATTTACAAAAATGTAACTTTTGCATTTAATTTGAAGTAAAATGTTTACATTTTTTTTTTTCCAACTTTTCCCTTTTTTGTGATTCCATCATCAGCTCATGAAACTCTGAGAAACGCTGCTCTAGCTTAATATGTTTATTAAACATTAATATACGTGTCTCTGGAGCACAGACGCAGTCATAAGCAGCACAGCTATATTTAGCCAAGAATACATTGTATGGGTCAAAATTATACATTTTTCTTTTATGCCAAAAATCATTAGATATTAAGATCATGTTCCATGAAGATATTTTCCTACCGTAAATATATCAAAACTTAATTATTGATTATTAATATGCATTGCTAAGAACTTCATTTGAACAGCTTTAAAGATGATTTTCTCAATATTTAGATGTTTTTGCACCCTCAGATTCCAGATTTACAAATATTGTCCAAACCATACATCAATGGAAATATGATTTATTCAGCGTTCAGATGATGCACACATCTCATGACCCGTATGACTGGTTTTGTGCTCCAGGGTCACACACATGCATTCATCAGATAGATTACAGTCTTGATGCATGGCTCTGTGTTCGTTTGTGTTACGGTTAATTCAAGCAGTCGTCTCATCAGTGGAGCTACAGGAACATCATCCCTTCAGCTTGATGACTGTAATGTTTATAGCATCGGTGTCTGATGATCTTGTGATGTCTCCTGTCTCAGTACTCGTCCAAGAGCATCCCTGAGCTGTGCCGGAGACACGATGGAGCCAGCGACGAGAGACAAGGTACCGGCTGCACTAACGAGTTCATGTGTTAATCAGGAGTCACATTCAGGGTCTGGAAACGTATGCACTTAACAAATCAGAGTATGGGAAATATGTGTTTACAGACTTTTGCCCCTATTTACTTTCTTTTATATATATATATATATCAGTCAAAATACTACTGAATAAATTCAAGGTGCACTTTTTCATTATGCAAAATGCAGGCTATATGCAGCGTTTTGGGTTTCTTCTCACAATATTCCTAGCACCGTATTACATAGCCTTAAGGATTTTTGCAAAAAATTAATATATACAGACTTTTATGTGCACACGAGAAATCATTAAACTTGCACACCTAACCACACGTGTCCCTGGAGCACAGCGCAGTCATAAGCAGCACAGCTATATTTAGACAACAATACATTGTATGGCTCAAAATTATACATTTCTATTTTATGACAAAAATCATTAGGATATTAAGATCATGTTGCATGAAGATATTTAGTAAATATATCAAAACTTAATTATTGATTAGTAATATGCATTGCTAAGAACTTACATTTGAACAACTTTAAAGATGATTTTCTCAATATTTCGATTTTTTTGCATCCTCAGATTTTAAAATATTGTCCAAACCATACATCAATGGAAAGATAATTTATTCGGCGTTCGGATGATGCATAAATCCCAATTTCATAAAATTGACCCTTATGACTGGTTTTGTGCTCCAGGGTCACATATTGTGCCATCAGCTCTTGGCCTCCACAGAATGTGTGTTAAAGAGACATAAGACCTTAAAATTCATGAAAGTCACATTTTAAACACTTTTTTTTTCTTTTTAATAAACCCTTGAATTTGGCAAGTTTTACGCCATCGGCCCATTTCATCACAGAGGATGTGTTAAATTAGATATTATAAGAAATATCAAATAAGAAAGGACACATTTTGAGCAAGTAGATATGAATTAATGTGCATCCATGCTCTTGTTTTATTGATAGTCAGATGGTACTGATGCACAATGGAAATAAGGTTATATTAAACAAGAAACTGAAATGTGTAAGCATGCAAACAATTCCCATGCACATTTTTTTATTTTATTTTTATTATCATTTTTATTTCATTTTAGGGGCTCTGTATATATAAAAAAAACAAAAAAACTGAGAAAATTATATTATTTCCAGATATTTTATATTCCATATTACAATATTTCCAGATGACTGTACTATATACCAAATATAAAGCTGAAAATAATGCTCTATGAAGCATTTATGTTAAATATGGTCTGAAAAAATCTACTGGAGAGCTTTAGAAATTTGAGTCTGGAAAAATATGGAATTTTGAAATAATTATGAATCCTGTGTGTGTTAATAACTACAGTATTGACTCCCGTAGAGCTGCTTTACAATTAAATCTGAATTAAGAATTAGTGAGTTTATTTAATGTTTTTATTTTTAAATAATTAATTTAGAATCATTGATTGTTGTTTTCTTATTTATTGCTGTTAAGCTGTTTATTAACAGTCTGTTTATATTTAAATAATTATTTTAGTGTTTTATTTATGTATAATTTTTTATAAATTTTAACTTGTACATTTTTTTATTACATTTTAGTCAGTGTTTTATTTTGGTTTTAATATTTGTATAGATTTTTTTTTCTCCAATATATATATCACCTTTAACAATTCAGAAAGGAAAAAAATAAGTAAATTGATAAAATAAAAAATTGCATAATTGTCCACATAATCAATGAAAGGTTGCCACAGGTTTGTTTTTATTTTAAAATGCATTTTTTTATTTAATTATGAGTGTAGAAACAGTCTGTGCTGTAAAAAGGCACTATAGAAATAACTTGGTTCTGCCGTGTTTCAGCTCCGTCCATCAACTGGGCTCGCAGCGCGGCGTCCGGCGGAGCGGCAATCAAACCCACCGGCATCGCAGACGTCTACAGCAAGCTCCGTCCGGTCAAGCGCGTGTCTCCGCTCAAACACCAGCCGCAGGAGTCGGACCCGGAGACCGAGGGCAAGAGCGCCGAGGCCGGTAAGAGCAGAGGGCCGCCGCTGTTCGGAGAGCTGGAGCACTACGACCTGGACATGGACGAGATCCTGGACGTGCCTTACATCAAGTCCGCCGCCGCCGCCGCTAAAGAGAGCCTTCTCTCGCCGGTCAGCTGGCCCGACCTCAGGAAGCCCAAGCCGGCGGATCAGGACAGTCTCCGGGCTCCGAGCGCTCATGCATCCGAGCCGGACACACCTCTGTCCGACGGCGGTCCGAGCGCCTTCCCTCTCCCGCCGAGGCAGGACAAGCCCTGGAGAACGTTTGGAGAAGCCGACGAGGAGAACAAGAAGACGCAGAACATCCTGAACATCGTGAGAGAAGGACAGATCTCACTGCTGGTAAGAGCATCTAATACCTCATTAACTTTGAGATGAGGTTCGTTTAGAAAGCTCGGATGTTTATAAAATGATCTTTCTTCGTCCTCCCTTTTCACTCTACACTCTATTTGATGGGGGCGTGTCCTCGGGCAGAAACTGCTGTGATTGGCTGGCTTTATTACACTGTAGCCACGCCTCCTTTACAGACGGCAAGCACTGTGATAGAAACACTAGATAGGCAGGAGACATTAATAAAACCAAACACACACATATATATATATATACAGCGTGAGTGAACGTGATCATCCCTTCATCTTTAGCCTAATACTAGTTTTAACGCGAAAATGTTACAATTCTGTAAACCCATTTGCATGTGCAATCTATAAAACAACCATAATGCAGAAAAAAAGATAGTTTCTATTTTAGCCTGTAGTTCTGCATTAATTATACAAATAAAAATAAATGTGATTAATAAATAATCTTTCCATTGATGTATGGTTTGGACAATATTTGAGAATCTGAGGGTGCAAAAAAATCTAAATATTGAGAAAATCATCTTTAAAGTTGTTAAATTAAGTTCTTAGCAATGCATATTAATAATCAATAATTAAGTTTTGATATATTTATGGTAGGAAATTTACTAAATATATTCATGGAACATGATCTTAATATCCTAATGATTTTTGGCATAAAATAAAAATGGATAATTTTGACCCATACAGTGTAGGGCTCGGCGATATGGCCCAAAAAATATCACGGTAATTTTTAAAATATCAGTCGATATCGATAATTATCACGATAAATGTCAAATCTTTATTTATTTCAAATTTAAAGCCAGATTTTTGCTCCAAAGTGAAAGTTGGAGAAACCAGACCATTAATTTTCCTTAAAATAAATATCTAAATAGAAAAATGTATTTCTTAGTTTCTGCATGCTCTAGTGATATTGTTTCACCTCAAAAACAGGTTTGGGTTGCCTCATAATATTAATAATAATAATAATATCACTAGAAATGCACATTTGATAGTCGCTTGAGTTCGGATGCAGAAGTGCATTTGTGTTCATTATCAAAATCAGTAACATCTGTAGCAACCTCAGTTTTATATGCTATCATTTATTTATTTTTATTATTAAGCATTGGTCCCCAATAGTAGCATACATTTAAATCATGATAAACAGTTAAAAACCACACACATAGCACCATGGTACAAATATAGCTATGTTTTTAAGTAGCCTATCTGTATGAAAAACAGTCTAAAGACATTCAGTATAAATGCACACATGCTATAGCTTAACCACACTATACTATAATTATATACATTACTCCTGTAATAAAATTAATCGTGAATATCCCACATTTCTGTCCACAATACCATAGTGCAGTGAGTGTTACTACAGTAAATGCATGGTAAATAATGGTGATGTGTAGATTGAAAAGCCTCGTTGCACTCAGTGTTTCTCCGGTTCGGCTTGTGTTCTCACACGGCGCGTTCGACTTTAAACGACTTTAAGTATCGTTATCGAGTTATCACCCAGCCCTAATGCAATGTATTGTTGGCTATTGCTACAAATATACCTGTGCTGCTTATGACTGCTTCTGTGCTGCAGGGACACACATGTGTAAATATCAAGAACATTCGTCTCTCCGTTTCATCCTCTGCAGCCTCACTTCGCGGCGGAGAACCTGGAGCGCATCCGAGACGAGGACGGGAACAACCTGCTGCATGTGTCTGCGGCTCAGGGTCACGCCGAATGCCTGCAGCACCTCACCTCGTTAATGGGCGAGGACTGTCTTAACGAGCGCAACACACAGCAGCTGACGCCTGCTGGCCTCTCCGTCAGGGTACGACACACTCACAGACCGCAGGGCTCGCTCGATGACACTTTTTCAGATCCGATAGGATACCAACAATTCTGAGTATCGGCCGATATCGATCCGATATCAACAGTTCTGAGTATCGTCCGATATCCGATCCGATACCAACAGTTCTGAGTATCGGCCGATACCGATCCGATACCAACAGTTCTGAGTATCGTCCGATACCGATCCGATATCAACAGTTCTGAGTATCGTCCGATACCGATCCGATACCAACAGTTCTGAGTATCGTCCGATATCGATCCGATACCAACAGTTCTGAGTATCGTCCGATATCGATCCGATACCAACAGTTTTGAGTATCGTCCGATATCGATCCGATATCCACAGTTCTGAGTATCGTCCGATACCGATCCGATACCAACAGTTCTGAGTATCGGCCGATATCGATCCGATATCAACAGTTCTGAGTATCGTCCGATACCGATCCGATACCAACAGTTCTGAGTATCGTCCGATATCGATCCGATACCAACAGTTCTGAGTATCGTCCGATACCGATCCGATACCAACAGTTCTGAGTATCGTCCGATATCGATCCGATACCAACAGTTCTGAGTATCGTCCGATATCGATCCGATACCAACAGTTCTGAGTATCGGCCGATTCCGATACCAACAGTTCTGAGTATCGGCCGATACCGATATTGATCCGATATCAACAGTTCTGAGTATCGGCCCATGTGACGTGTGTGTGTGTGTGTGTCATGTGATGTGTGTGTGTGTGTCTGTGTGTGTCATGTGACGTGTGTGTGTGTGTGTGTGACGTGTGCTCGTGTCTGTGGGTGTGTGTGTGTGTGTGTGTGTGTGTGCGTGCGACATGTGTCTGTGTCATGCGACGTGTGTGTGTGTGTGTACATGTGTGTGTCATGGGATGTGTGTCATGTGATGTGTGTGTGTGTGTACATGTGTGTGTCATGTGATATGTGTGTGTCATATGACGTGTCTGTGTGTGTGTGTGTGTGCAGAACGGTCATCTGGAGTGTGTGCGCTGGATGGTGAGTGAAACCGAAGCCATCGCCGAGCTCAGCTGCACTCGTGAGCATCCCAGCCTCATCCACTACGCCGCGAGACACGGACAGGTGAGCAACACACTACAGGTGTGCGATTATATATAGTCTGTGATAATATCGTAATTGTTGTTTAAACTATGTGTGATTTGACATTATTCAGTATTTCGCAAGAACCATTCAAAACCCCTACAGAGCGCACACATACATTACGTGATGAAGTCTAATACAATACATTTACATTGAGCACACATTCAAGACATGGGGCAGAACATTTATATATTTATACCACTTCATATAGTAATCAAATTCACACAAAGAGTGCATTTTTCTTCAAAAATTACCATCATTACAAACCTAATATAGATTTTTACTAATAAACAATAAGTTAATTAAGAATCTTAAGTATTATACACTATATATACTATATTATTTCGACAACACAAATAATTCCAAACACAGTCGCAGCACTGTTTCGAGTCTCAGTGATTCGTTCCTGAATGATTCAATGAATCGTTTAAATTATTCGGTTCAATCACAATGACTCACTTATTAACAGTGACACGCTGCCACCTGCTGCCGGCTTTAAATTCACATTTAAAGTATCTTTTAATATTTACATAATTTCACATATTCAAGGTTTTATGTTTAATGCATCAAAACATTATTTATGCATTTGTAATTGCAGGTTAAATGCATTCATGTCCTGCATTAAACCATGTGTAAATGCATCTAAACACCTCTTCATTATGAATATTAATGTTATTGATATTGATTTGGTAACAGCCCAAATGTCTTACTATTATAATTCAGTGATTAAATGTAAGAATGTGACACAGACACACTCACTTACTCACGCACGCACGTACACACACTCACGCACAGACACACTTACTCAAACACACACACACACACACACACACTTACTCACACACACACACACACACACACTCACACACAAACACACAGACACAGACACACACACACACACACACACACACACACACACAAACACACTCACACAGATACACAAACACACACACTCTCACACACTCGCTCACACGCACTCTTACACACTCGCACACACGCACTCTTACACACTCGCACACACTCACACCCACACACACACACACACACGCACACTCTCACACACTCTCTCACGCACACTCTCACACACACATACACACACACACACACACACACACACACACACACACACACACCACACACTCTCTCACACACTCGCTCACACGCACTCGACACACACTCGCACACACTCGCACCCACACACACACACACGCACACTCTCACGCACTCTCTCACGCACACTCTCACGCACACTCTCACACACACATACACACACACACTCGCACACTCTCACACACTCACACACACTCTCACACACTTACTCACACACACACACACACACACACACACACACACACACACACACACACACACACACTCACACACACACACACACACTCACACACAAACACAGACACAGACACACACACACACACACACAAACACACTCACACAGACACACAAACACACACACTCTCACACACTCGCTCACACACACTCTTACACACTCGCACACACTCACACCCACACACTCACACACACACACACACACACACACGCACACTCTCACGCACTCTCTCACGCACACTCTCACGCACACATACACACACACACTCACACACACACACACACACTCACACTCATCGATCTCGTGTGTGTTACAGGAGCGTGTGCTGCTGTGGCTGCTTCAGTTCATGCAGGAGCAGGCCATCTCTCTGGACGAGGCGGATCAGAACGGGAACACTGCGGTGCATGTGGCGGCTCAGTTCGGACATCTCAGCTGCGTTCAGGTGCCGCTCCGTCTGAGAGAGAGACAGGAAGCAGCTCTCCTCCCATTTCCTGTTGCTCTGCACAGACAGAAAGAAAAACACTGGCTCTCGTTCACTGACCACACGACACACACATCAGCCAAATCTGACCACTAACACTTTCAAATCAAACGTTTCTTGCTTAAAATGTTTTGGTGATTTCAGTTGTTCTGTTAAATGCAGAATAACTACACTTATGAAAAAAATCACGTTTGATCAATCAAAACGTTTGATGCTGCTTCTTTCTAAATTTTATTCATCAAAGAATCCAGAAAAAGTCACAGGTTTAATAAAAAATAAAAGTACAATTGTTTTCAACATTGTAAGTTTATGCAACTGGCCCTGGTTGTTTCAATAATGTTCTGTGTATTATTTTTCTTCACTCTTTACTTTAAAAACTCTGTATAAAAGAGTAATATTTGATGTATTTGCGGTCAGAGATGTGTGAACGCTGAAGAGAGAAGACAAACATTTAGTATTCTAGCTCAGCATTGCGGTCTAATTATGCAATATTGTCTTTAATAGCATGCATATAGCACTAAAGCTTTAATAACAGGATTTTTACCAAATATACTTCAGTCTTGATTTTAGTAAAATGTTACAACAAGGTTAAATTATTATTATTGTTTTGTTTATATATCTATATATATATTATTATATATATTTTTTCATTTATATTTAAAAACAAATATTTTATTTTATATTTATAAAAAAAAAATTGGTGAAATATTTTTTTGTAAATATAAAAATTACAAAAAAAAATACCTTAAAGTTACTACAAATGAGCATGTATGCCCCCCCGATCCACGCAATCTTCTCCCCTGTATGCATCTCTGTGTAGCCGTGAACGTGTGTAATCATGTCTCTGTGCAGACTCTGGTGGAGTACGGCTCGAACGTGACGGTGCAGAACCAGCAGGGCGAGCGTCCGTCCCAGAGTGCCGAGCGGCAGGGTCACAGCACCTGCTCCAGGTATCTGGTGGTGGTGGAGACCTGCATGTCTCTGGCCTCGCAGGTGGTCAAACTGACCAAACAGCTGCACGAGTAAGAGCCTTCATCCAGCTGATGTCTAGAGCAGGGGCTTTCAACATATTAGGACATGCCCCCCCCCAAAACAATGTGTCTAATTTCACTCGGCCCCAACACAACCCCCCCCCCCCACACAACCCCCCAACCCCACCCTCCGCGAATTATATTGATTATATATCTGTTATATTGATGTACGTTTGATACGGTTTACCTGCTGTCTGTTCGGCGAGCACAGAAACGCTCGATCACAGCGCGTGAGCACCGCATTGAGATGTCTTGGGATTAAAAGTGCTTTTAGTTTAAACTGAAAAGACAAAACACGTGCGAATGAAACACTTTCTTGAGGAAGCAGCACTGGCCTGATCGTTAATATAGTTTTGGGGGGGCTGAAACCCAGCTAAAAATGGTTTCGAACCGCCCCTGCTGGTATAGCGTGCGTGATTATACTGAAACATAACAATATGATTCAATGTGATGTGTGTCTGAAATAACAACATGCCAATCCGTGGTTGTATTTCTGACACGACTAACCGTAAATCATCTTACTGATACTCCAGCCGACGCTAACAGTCGACTAACCGCGGGAGTCAGATTGCCCCCTAGTGGATGGATAAAGATTAGCTAGATCGTATTCATAAATCCTCAAGGGATGCCCCACAGGTTGAAAAGCCCTGGTCTAGAGCACTTTAGATATGTGGCCCTGGAGCACAAAACCAGTCATAAGGGTCTGAAAGCTGAATACATACGCTTTCCATTGATGTATGGTTTGTTATGATGGGATGGTATTTGGCTGAGATGCAACTATTTGAAAATCTGTAATCTGAAGGTGCAACAACATCTAAATATTTGAATATAATAATTTTTTGCAGTGCTGCTGTTGCTTAATAACTACATGAATGAAGCGCTGAGTGACCGGAGCATGTGTTTCTGACTTTAACAGAGAAACGACGGCGCGAGTCGCTCTTCAGAACCAGCTTCACCTGCTGCTCAGCGGCGGACCGCCGTCACCCAGGTCTGATATTACTGTGCTCATATCTCAGATTAATATCTGACCGACTCAAGCAGGGGTTTAGCTCCACCCTTTCATTTAAGAAACTCAAAGATCTTACAAATAAACCTTTGGTTTAACTTGAAGAAATTATGACAGAAATATTATACTTTTGCACATTATAATGTACTTAGTTACAGCAAAAATGTGAATAATAATAATAAAATGTATTCAAACAGAAACTCAAAGGACTTTTTTTAAGAAGCAGACAAAATAAAAGTTTAGTTTAAATGAAAGATATTAACAGAAAGATATAATGTAATTCTTAAAGTAGTAATAACAATAATAATTGTAACTGTTTATTTGATCATGTTTTAATTCAAACAGCTTGCAAAAATTTTTTAATACATCTTTAATTTTCATTTGATTAGATTTGACAAGATTACCTAAATTGTTATAGTGTTTTGTTGTTGTTTATCGCCATTTTTGATAAGTTTATATAAAACCATAAAACGCAGAATCCAGAAAAAAACATTAATTATTAAAATTGAATCAAATATTTTAAATGGAATCCAATAAAATATAAAACAAAAAGCAGAATTATGGGAGAAAAGCAGATTTCTTAAAGCACCGTTAATGTTAAAATGTTAATAAATTGTTAAATTTATATTTTTATTAATTAAATTGATTATACAGTCTTTTCTAATTAAATTAAATTAAACCGCAAAAAGTCCAGAACAATTACAACCGAACACAGAATTATGGAAAAGTAAAGCACAACTTTTGTGGCATTATTATTGTAACAATTAAAATGTTTTTTATGGATTCAATTAATTAGACATGATTTCAGTTACTAAAATTTAATTAAACCACTAAAAGTCCAGAATAATTACAACGGAAGATGTAGAATTTGGGAAAAATAATGAAATTATTTTCTTTTTGAACTATTGTGAAATCAGTTGATTAGACATTATTTAATTATTAAAAATGACTTAAACCACTTAAATGTTCTGGAATTTTAGTGTTTTAATTCCAATAAAATTTGGAATTTGGGAAAAATAAAACACATTTCATAAGATACTATTATTATTAAAATTTGAATAAATTATAAAAAAAATTAACTATTGTAAATTCAATTTTTAGACATCATTTGATTATTCAAAATATGAGTTAAACCACTTAAAGTCCAGAAAAATTACAACGGGAAGATGTGGAATTTGGGAAAAATAACAAATGAAAAAAAAAAAAGTTAAACTATTGTGAATTCAGTTGATTCGACATTTCATTATTAAAAATGAGTTAAACCTCTAAAAATCCAGAAAAATTACAATAAAATGTAGAATTTTGAAAAAAAGGTGAACATTTCATAATAATAAGTACTAATATTGTTAAAAATTTAATACATTTTTTAATTGTTAAACTATTGTGAATTCAGTTGATTAGACATTATTTAATTATAAAAACTGAGAAAAATTACAACTGAAAACACAGAACACTGTAAAATATGATTCTCTTACTCAGTGTTTGTCTTGTTTTCTAATATTAATATCTAAACATTCTTGAATCAAGATGAATTTATTGTACAAGTCAAATTATTTAAGATATTAAGTCTTGTTTTCAGTAAAAAAAAAAAAAAAGCACAAATATCTGCCAAATAATCTTGATTAAAAAAAGCTAAACAAGATAATTTTTCAAATTTTTGATTATTTTTGACAAGAATTAATATCTTAAATAATGTGACTTGTACAGTAACTGCATCTTGATTGAAGAATGTAGATATTATTCTGGAAGAGGATGTGTTTGAGAGGCTCTTGTGTTGGTCTCTCGTCTCAGCTCTCTCGTCGAGTCGTGGCCTGAGATGATGCTGACGGCCGAAGCGGCTCCTGGGGACGGTCAGTGGACGCTGAAGCAGAGACACATGGACGCTGATGCTGTCCAGCGCAAGCTGCTGGGAAAAGACCCGGCCGGGGAGGCGGAGCCTATGAGACGGCAGGGGCGGGGCGAGAGGCGGGACCTCAAGGACGAGTCCAAACCGCCCCGACCCGAGCGGCCCACGCAGCTGTCCATCGCAGAGCCCGACGAAAACAAGCACAAGCTCTCCTCAACGCACAGAACTTCCAAATCCGTGGACGTTCCCAACCCGTCTCCGTCGTCCGACCACAGCGACCCAGAAACCAAAACCCAAGAGCTGCCCGACGGCCAGAAGCTCACCACCAGTCCCAAAAGTGCCCTCAAGTCTCCGTCCTCGCGCAGAAAGACCTCGCAGAACCTCAAACTGAGGGTCACGTTCGACGAGCCGCCGCGGAGAGACGGACCAGCGCCGGACGCCAAAGTTCAACCCAAGCCGGAGTCCAGCAAACGAGCGTTTGGGACGTTTCGCTCCATCATGGAAACCCTGAGCGGAAACCAGAACAGCAACAACAACAACAACACCAACAACAGCGCTCCGAGCGCCGGCAAACACAGCGGAGCGTCCGGGAAGAAGAGCAAAAGCAAGACGAGCGCCGTTTAAAACTCAACCAGAACCTGATTCAGGTCCAGACTCTAGAAACCAGGTGCAAGAAATCATCCTCTTACTCAGTGTTTGTCTTGTTTTATATTAATATCTCAACATTCTTCAACCAAGATGCACTTACTGTACAAGTGACATTATTTCACATATAGTCTTGTTTAAAAAA
The DNA here is from genome assembly GCA_027422435.1 of Schizopygopsis pylzovi. Classification (NCBI taxonomy): domain Eukaryota; kingdom Metazoa; phylum Chordata; class Actinopteri; order Cypriniformes; family Cyprinidae; genus Schizopygopsis; species Schizopygopsis pylzovi. The sequence goes on from CM049828.1 coordinate 526,084, forward strand.
AAAAATTATATATTAAAATGTTTGACTTTTTTTGCTTTAAACAAGTAGAAATATCTGCTAATCGGCAAGAAAAATAATCTTGTTCAGCCTTTGAATTAATATTATTTTTCATACACCATTAGGAGATATTTCTGCTTGTTTAAAGCAAAAAAAAAAAATTTGTAATATATATATATTTTTTAATACGACATATCTTAAATAATTTGACTTGTACAGTAAATGCATCTTGATTGAAGAATGTTTAGATATTAATATAAAACAAGACAAACACTAATTAAGAAAATCATGTTTTGCAGTGTGTTCGCGATTAATCGCATCCAAAATAATTTTTTGTTTACATTATATATATATGTGCACTGTGTATATTAATTATGTATATATAAATATACACACACATACAGTATATATTCTGAAAATATTAACGTTTATATATATATATTCATATTCTTATATTTAATATATAAACAGAACACATTTTTCTTAAATATGTACATGTATGTGTGTGTATTTATATATATATATACATAATTAATATACACAATGCACATACATATATAATGTAAACTAAAAATGATTTTGGATATGATTAATCGTTTGACAGCTCTGCTGTGTACATAACTAATTTTCATACATGCGTGTTTTGAAATAATAATTTTTCAATACTGTGATTTTGTACAGACTCAATAATCAAAAACAAGAAATTCTGATTGATTTCATAACTCGAATACGTTTATATGTAATCTGTATTGTTTTGAGTTAAAGTATGGGTTTATAATTTAACTGTAATGCAAGAAACACTATGTTATTGGAATCATTGTAACGACTTTTGGCAATTAAAATAAAGACATTTTCAACTCTGCTAATTATCAAACGAGGGAAGAAACGTTCAATTAATGAGTCTGCAGGTCTGAAAAATTAATCCTTACACAAATTAAGGTGTTAAATCAGAGCATAACGTCTCAAGTTATGGCATTAAATATCGTATGTAATAAAAATAATCTTGTTTATTGTTCAATACAATTATCTAAACATACATAAATCAAGATGCTTTCACTGTACAAGTGAAAATATTGAAGATATTATGTCTTGTTTAAAAAAAAAAAAAAAACGGTAAAAAAATGAGCCTTTGAGTTAAGATACTTTTTGTTACTGGACAATTAAAATGATTTGGGGTGAAGTAAACATTAGAGATGCTTTGGCACGAGCTGCAAGCGTAGGATCTGCACTAACTATGGTGATGCAGATCTTCTTCCGAGATGTGTTCCAGAGAAGAGAGAGAGAGAGAGAGAGACGCTCAGAGAGAGAGAGAGAGAGACAGACGCTCAGAGAGAGAGAGAGAGAGAGACAGACGCTCAGAGAGATAGAGGGAGAGAGAGAGAGAGACAGACGCTCAGAGGGAGAGAGAGAGAGAGACAGACGCTCAGAGAGAGAGAGAGAGAGAGAGAGAGAGACAGGCGCTCAGAGAGAGAGGAGAGAGAGAGAGAGACAGACGCTCAGAGAGAGAGAGAGAGAGAGACAGACGCTCAGAGAGAGAGAGAGAGAGAAGAGAGAGACAGGCAGAGAGAGAGAGAGAGAGAGAGAGAGAGAGACAGACGCTCAGAGAGATAGAGGGAGAGAGAGAGAGAGACAGACGCTCAGAGAGAGAGAGAGAGAGAGAGAGAGAGAGAGAGAGACAGACGCTCAGAGAGAGAGAGAGACAGGCGCTCAGAGAGAGAGAGAGAGAGAGAGACAGACGCTCAGAGAGAGAGAGAGAGAGAGAGAGAGAGAGAAGATGACAGAGCTCAAGAAGAGAGAGAGAGACAGACGCTCAGAGAAGAAGAGAGAGAGAGAGAGACAGACGCTCAGAGAGAGAGAGAGACAGACGCTCAGAGAGAGAGAGAGAGAGAGAGACAGATGCTCAGAGAGAGAGAGAGAGAGAGAGAGAGACAGGCGCTCAGAGAGAGAGAGAGAGAGAGAGAGAGAGACAGGCGCTCAGAGAGAGAGAGAGACAGGCGCTCAGAGAGAAGAGAGAGAGAGAGAGACAGACGCTCAGAGAGAGAGAGAGAGAGAGACAGACGCTCAGAGAGAGAGAGAGAGAGAGAGAGACAGACGCTCAGAGAGAGAGAGAGAGAGAGAGAGAGAGACAGGCGCTCAGAGAGAGAGAGAGAGAGAGAGAGAGACAGGCGCTCAGAGAGACAGAGACAGACGGCGTGTTTAAGGCTGTTGTGCCGCATGAAAATGGAGCAGACGAGCTCTTGATTTGACAGGAGGAGAGTCGTCTATAGATTTTTGTGTCCATTGTTTGGCTTATTTGTGTGCTGCTTTACTCAGTCAATCAAATATAATTGACACCGCTGGGCTGCTGTTGTTTCTGGATGAAAACAGCTGCGGGAAACTTTCTCTGCTGAACGATGGGGAAAGGTTTCTGCCAGAACGGGGACAATTTCTCAGCCGTCAAGCGCATTAATTGATGCCGTGACACAGATGAGGGATAATAATGTAATCAACCTTTAATTGTGCGGCTTGTGTTCCTGCTCCATCAGATGTGAGACGCAAACAACACCCAATATGTGTCTGTCTGCAACCAAGGATTGTGTTTATTAAACTAAAAACTAATTATACAATTAATGAGTGAATGTGAAAACCAGATTTGTTTGGTTTTATTAGTTAAAAAATGAAGAAATTATTTTATATTGCAAGTTACACACAACACCAAAAACTATGATGCAAAAAATGCTTCTTTTTTTTCAGTATTGATGATAAATTGTATTTGAATATATAATTGTTTGTAATTTATAAGAACATAATCTGAGAAATTAGCATTATTAACCCCTGGAATGGAATTTAATTGAGTTTAGGGGACAAGGGACTCATGAACAACTATCACTAAACTAATAACACACATCATTTAGCTAACAACACAGTGTTAAGAATCAAGGGTGTGTACACTTTTGAACCGGGTTGTTTTTATAAATTCAACTATTATTTTCTCTTGTGGACTACATGTGAAATATCTTATTCAGGTCAGTACTAAATAAACAATAGCATGCATTTGGTATGATCTCTCTTACTTGTTAAAATAATTAACATTTTGTAGATTCAGCAAGGGGTGTGTAAACTTTTGACATTAACTGTATATATATATATATGGGCCAAAGATGAAAAACGGTTTAAGCATAAACACAATGTGTAATACAGCTTTTTTTTGCAATTAATTTTTTGTTTTTAATGAGCAAAAAATTAATATCATACATTTTTCCCTGATTTACAGAAGACACCCACTGAAATATCACTCAGTGCAACAATCTTGTCAGGTATATTTACAAAAAATATATATATATATATTTTCCAATTCATTTCGTATTCCTACAGCAGCCATTTACAGTCCAAATGTGACTTTTTATTTTAAACCATTCAGTCTTTTTTTTTTTTTATGTGTGCTCAACAGGTGCCACAAAAGTTTGATGGGAAAAAATTAATCATATTTCCAGTCACTATAATGACCGAACGGCAGCAGAGGGTTAAATATAAAAAGTGTTCATTAGGAAATGAAGGACTATCTCATGTGTTTGTTTATTTGTTTTGAAGCAGAACTGATCTGCAGTAAATGAGCCGGATGTTTGTCAGGATCCACCGCTTCATATTTATCCGATATCGAGCGTGTTTTCCGCCTCCTTCTTTTCAGCGTTTGATGTCAGTGCTGTCTCTGGCAGTTCTTCATTGGCCTGCGATGGCTCCCTTAACCTGTTTCATTGATCTCGGGCCCCGGGCCCCTGGAGAACCGCAGCATCGTTTGGCGCCGTGTTTCTCCATCCACCTTATTTGTTGTAAATAGCAGCTCATTACATGAAGCGTTCTGTCACGGCTCGGCAGAAACACGTCCCTCAGGAGCTTCAGACGGAGACGCTGGAGTTTCTCTGACAGATGCGCTCATACTGTATTTACTGAAGAGCTGGAGGTTCATCTGTCTGCGTGCCTTTATCTAAAATAGTCATTTATAGAATAAAACACCTCTGCTGATGCTTCAGTGACTGTGCGGTTGTCTTGTGTTTGACTCCACGCTGCAAAAAACAATTCTCTTACATAGTCCTTAATCTCATTTTCTAGTATTAATATCTAAACATTCTTGAATCAAGATGCATTTACTGTACGAGTGAAATTATTTAAGATATTGAGTCTTGTTTGCAATCTAAATTTTGTTAGTTTTTGCTTAAAACAAGCAGAAATATCTGCTAATGCGGTCAGAAAAAAATATTTTAATTCAAAGACTAAACACCATTATTTTTCTGACCCCATTAGCAGATATTTCTGCTTGTTTTAAGCAAAAACTAACAACATTTTTATATTTTTTTACAGAAAACAATCTTTCTTAATATCTTAAGTAATTTTACTCGTACAGTAAATGCATCTTTATTCAAGAATGTTTAGATATTAATATTAGAAAACAAGACAAACACAAAGTAAGCAAATCATTTTTTGGAGTGTAGTGATTCTGAAGCCGTCTATTCCTTGTCTTTTTGTACAATTGTTAAGGTTTTCACATTGGACCGACTTTGCTCATGTTTAATACTTCATTATTATATTTTTTCCCGCATGTTCAACATTTGCTCTTTTTTGTCATATACACGAATACAATTGGATACAACTATTTTCTTAAATATTTACTTCAATATATATATACTGATAAACTCAACGTTTACTTCAAGGTTATGAGACTGGATGCTTTCGACTGAAATGCAGCTCAAACTATTTAAAATACAGTGAATTATGCTACAAACTTACTCATAATGCACAAAGTATTCTGAGCTGCAGCTCGTCATATTAATGGCGTGTTATAGTTATCAGTGAACCAGTTCCTAGATTTGTGTTGAATGTTATCTTTGGAATAGACACATGGATATTCTCTTGGTAAACATCATACTACTTTCGCCTAAATGATTCAGATCAAGACTTCGAACACAAGTATCGTGAATCGTTTGATTCAGATCAAGACTTCGAACGCAAGTATCGTGAATCGTTTGATTCAGATCAAGACTTCGAACACAAGTATCGTGAATCGTTTGATTCAGATCAAGACTTCGAACACAAGTATCGTGAATCGTTTGATTCAGATCAAGACTTTGAACACAAGTATCATGAATCGTTTGATTCAGATCAAGACTTCGAACACAAGTATCGTGAATCGTTTGATTCAGATCAAGACTTCGAAAACAGGTTATCGTGAATCGTTTGATTCAGATCAAGACTTCGAACACAAGTATCGTGAATCGTTTGATTCAGATCAAGACTTTGAACACAAGTATCATGAATCGTTTGATTCAGATCAAGACTTCGAACACAAGTATCGTGAATCGTTTGATTCAGATCAAGACTTCGAAAACAGGTTATCGTGAATCGTTTGATTCAGATCAAGACTTTGAACACAAGTATCGTGAATCGTTTGATTCAGATCAAGACTTCGAACGCAAGTATCGTGAATCGTTTGATTCAGATCAAGACTTTGAACACAAGTATCGTGAATCGTTTGATTCAGATCAAGACTTCGAACACAAGTATTGTGAATCGTTTGATTCAGATCAAGACTTTGAACACAAGTATCGTGAATCGTTTGATTCAGATCAAGACTTCGAACACAAGTATTGTGAATCGTTTGATTCAGATCAAGACTTCGAACGCAAGTATCGTGAATCGTTTGATTCAGATCAAGACTTCGAACACAAGTATTGTGAATCGTTTGATTCAGATCAAGACTTCAAACGCAAGTATCGTGAATCGTTTAATTCAGATCAAGACTTCGAACACAAGTATCGTGAATCGTTTGATTCAGATCAAGACTTCGAACACAAGTATCGTGAATCGTTTGATTCAGATCAAGACTTCGAACACAAGTATCGTGAATCGATTGATTCAGATCAAGACTTTGAACACAAGTATCGTGAATCGTTTGATTCAGATCAAGACTTTGAACACAAGTATCGTGAATCGTTTGATTCAGATCAAGACTTCAATCGCAAGTATCGTGAATCGTTTGATTCAGATCAAGACTTTAAACACAAGTATCGTGAATCGTTTGATTCAGATCAAGACTTCGAACACAAGTATCGTGAATCGTTTGATTCAGATCAAGACTTTAAACACAAGTATCGTGAATCGTTTGATTCAGATCAAGACTTTGAACACAAGTATCGTGAATCGTTTGATTCAGATCAAGACTTTGAACACAAGTATCGTGAATCGTTTGATTCAGATCAAGACTTCGAACACAAGTATCGTGAATCGTTTGATTCAGATCAAGACTTCGAACACAAGTATCGTGAATCGTTTGATTCAGATCAAGACTTTGAACACAAGTATCATGAATCGTTTGATTCAGATCAAGACTTCGAACACAAGTATCGTGAATCGTTTGATTCAGATCAAGACTTCGAAAACAGGTTATCGTGAATCGTTTGATTCAGATCAAGACTTTGAACACAAGTATCGTGAATCGTTTGATTCAGATCAAGACTTCGAACGCAAGTATCGTGAATCGTTTGATTCAGATCAAGACTTTGAACACAAGTATCGTGAATCGTTTGATTCAGATCAAGACTTCGAACACAAGTATTGTGAATCGTTTGATTCAGATCAAGACTTTGAACACAAGTATCGTGAATCGTTTGATTCAGATCAAGACTTCGAACACAAGTATTGTGAATCGTTTGATTCAGATCAAGACTTCGAACGCAAGTATCGTGAATCGTTTGATTCAGATCAAGACTTCGAACACAAGTATTGTGAATCGTTTGATTCAGATCAAGACTTCAAACGCAAGTATCGTGAATCGTTTAATTCAGATCAAGACTTCGAACACAAGTATCGTGAATCGTTTGATTCAGATCAAGACTTCGAACACAAGTATCGTGAATCGTTTGATTCAGATCAAGACTTCGAACACAAGTATCGTGAATCGATTGATTCAGATCAAGACTTCGAACACAAGTATCGTGAATCGTTTGATTCAGATCAAGACTTTGAACACAAGTATCGTGAATCGTTTGATTCAGATCAAGACTTCAATCGCAAGTATCGTGAATCGTTTGATTCAGATCAAGACTTTAAACACAAGTATCGTGAATCGTTTGATTCAGATCAAGACTTCGAACACAAGTATCGTGAATCGTTTGATTCAGATCAAGACTTTAAACACAAGTATCGTGAATCGTTTGATTCAGATCAAGACTTTGAACACAAGTATCGTGAATCGTTTGATTCAGATCAAGACTTTGAACACAAGTATCGTGAATCGTTTGATTCAGATCAAGACTTCGAACACAAGTATCGTGAATCATTTGATTCAGATCAAGACTTCGAACACAAGTATCGTGAATCGTTTGATTCAGATCAAGACTTCGAACACAAGTATCATGAATCGTTTGATTCAGATCAAGACTTCGAACACAAGTATCGTGAATCGTTTGATTCAGATCAAGACTTCGAACACAAGTATCGTGAATCGTTTGATTCAGATCAAGACTTCGAACGCAAGTATCGTGAATCGTTTGATTCAGATCAAGACTTCGAACACAAGTATCGTGACTCGTTTGATTCAGATCAAGACTTCGAACACAAGTATCGTGAATCGATTGATTCAGATCAAGACTTCGAACACAAGTATCGTGAATCGTTTGATTCAGATCAAGACTTCGAACGCAAGTATCGTGAATCGTTTGATTCAGATCAAGACTTCGAACACAAGTATCGTGACTCGTTTGATTCAGATCAAGACTTCGAACACAAGTATCGTGAATCGATTGATTCAGATCAAGACTTCGAACACAAGTATCGTGAATCGTTTGATTCAGATCAAGACTTCGAACACAAGTATCGTGAATCATTTGATTCAGATCAAGACTTCGAACACAAGTATCGTGAATCGATTGATTCAGATCAAGACTTCGAACACAAGTATCGTGAATCGTTTGATTCAGATCAAGACTTCGAACGCAAGTATCGTGAATCATTTGATTCAGATCAAGACTTCGAACACAAGTATCGTGAATCGTTTGATTCAGATCAAGACTTCGAACACAAGTATCGTGAATCGTTTGATTCAGATCAAGACTTCGAACACAAGTATCGTGAATCGTTTGATTCAGATCAAGACTTCGAACACAAGTATCGTGAATCGTTTGATTCAGATCAAGACTTCGAACGCAAGTATCGTGAATCGTTTGATTCAGATCAAGACTTCGAACACAAGTATCGTGAATCGTTTGATTCAGATCAAGACTTCGAACACAAGTATCGTGAATCGTTTGATTCAGATCAAGACTTCGAACACAAGTATCGTGAATCGTTTGATTCAGATCAAGACTTCGAACACAAGTATCGTGAATCGTTTGATTCAGATCAAGACTTCGAACGCAAGTATCGTGAATCGTTTGATTCAGATCAAGACTTCGAACACAAGTATTGTGAATCGTTTGATTCAGATCAAGACTTCAAACGCAAGTATCGTGAATCGTTTAATTCAGATCAAGACTTCGAACACAAGTATCGTGAATCGTTTGATTCAGATCAAGACTTCGAACACAAGTATCGTGAATCGTTTGATTCAGATCAAGACTTCGAACACAAGTATCGTGAATCGATTGATTCAGATCAAGACTTCGAACACAAGTATCGTGAATCGTTTGATTCAGATCAAGACTTCGAACACAAGTATCGTGAATCGTTTGATTCAGATCAAGACTTCAATCGCAAGTATCGTGAATCGTTTGATTCAGATCAAGACTTTAAACACAAGTATCGTGAATCGTTTGATTCAGATCAAGACTTCGAACACAAGTATCGTGAATCGTTTGATTCAGATCAAGACTTTAAACACAAGTATCGTGAATCGTTTGATTCAGATCAAGACTTTGAACACAAGTATCGTGAATCGTTTGATTCAGATCAAGACTTTGAACACAAGTATCGTGAATCGTTTGATTCAGATCAAGACTTCGAACACAAGTATCGTGAATCATTTGATTCAGATCAAGACTTCGAACACAAGTATCGTGAATCGTTTGATTCAGATCAAGACTTCGAACACAAGTATCATGAATCGTTTGATTCAGATCAAGACTTCGAACACAAGTATCGTGAATCGTTTGATTCAGATCAAGACTTCGAACACAAGTATCGTGAATCGTTTGATTCAGATCAAGACTTCGAACGCAAGTATCGTGAATCGTTTGATTCAGATCAAGACTTCGAACACAAGTATCGTGACTCGTTTGATTCAGATCAAGACTTCGAACACAAGTATCGTGAATCGATTGATTCAGATCAAGACTTCGAACACAAGTATCGTGAATCGTTTGATTCAGATCAAGACTTCGAACACAAGTATCGTGAATCATTTGATTCAGATCGACTTCGAACACAAGTATCGTGAATCGATTGATTCAGATCAAGACTTCGAACACAAGTATCGTGAATCGTTTGATTCAGATCAAGACTTCGAACGCAAGTATCGTGAATCATTTGATTCAGATCAAGACTTCGAACACAAGTATCGTGAATCGTTTGATTCAGATCAAGACTTCGAACACAAGTATCGTGAATCGTTTGATTCAGATCAAGACTTCGAACACAAGTATCGTGAATCGTTTGATTCAGATCAAGACTTTGAACACAAGTATCGTGACTCGTTTGATTCAGATCAAGACTTCGAACACAAGTATCGTGAATCGTTTGATTCAGATCAAGACTTCGAACACAAGTATCGTGAATCGTTTGATTCAGATCAAGACTTCAAACGCAAGTATCGTGAATCGTTTGATTCAGATCAAGACTTCGAACACAAGTATCGTGACTCGTTTGATTCAGATCAAGATTTCGAACGCAAGGATCGTGAATCGTTTGATTCAGATCAAGACTTCGAACACAAGTATCGTGAATCGTTTGATTCAGATCAAGACTTCAAACGCAAGTATCGTGAATCGTTTGATTCAGATCAAGACTTCGAACACAAGTATCGTGACTCGTTTGATTCAGATCAAGATTTCGAACGCAAGGATCGTGAATCATAAATCTTTCGGTTCCGATCAGGACTCTGGAGCATGTATCAAGAATCAAACACATAGTGTTGGCTAAGATTGGGACTCCTGAATGGGTTTGTGTTTTGAATATGTTTGTGAACAAATTAGGACATCTGTTTGTATAATTACACCGGTATGACAGGTATTACAAGGAGAAGGTGACTTATGAGGACATCACCGTATGTCCCCACTTTTCAAAATGCTTATAAATTCAAGATTCACAGGTGATCCAACGGTAGCCTGGCAGATATCTCGGCATGGATGAAAGAACACCATCTACAGCTCAACCTGGCAAAGACTGAGCTTCTTGTCTTCCTGGCCACTCCAACTCTACAGCATGATTTCACCATCCAGATAGGTTCTTCTACAATTACCCCATCAGCTTCGGTCAGAAATCTTGGTGTAATCTTTGATGATCAGCTGACCTTCAAAGAGCACACTGCAAAGACTGCTCGATCTTGCAGGTTTGCACTACACAACATCAGAAAGATCAGGCCCTTTCTGACAGAGCATGCTGCACAACTTCTTGTCCAGGCCCTTGTCATTTCTAGACTGGACTACTGCAGTCACTGATATACTGCCTCGCGGTACCATCACAGAGAGTGTGTGCATGTGTGAGAGAGAGAGTGTGAGTGTGTGTAAGAGAGAGAGTGTGTGTGTGTGTGTGTGAGAGAGAGATTGTGTGTGGTGTGTGTGTGTGCATGCGAGAGAGATGGAGTGAGTGTGTGCTGTCTGAGAGTGTTTGTGTGTGAGAGAGTGTGTTCTGCGCTCTGAGGGCGGAGCATGAGCTGCATGAAGCGCTTCTGTCACGAGTCTCGGTCACATGACAGTCTTCATCACACACTCGCGGTGTGTGTGTGTGAGAGAGAGAGTGTGTGAGAGAGGTTTCTCCGGCTGTTGTTGTTGAAGATGTCGGAGGAGAGAGATCCTGCAGCGCAGACGGAGTGCGACGAGGATCTGTTCGTCAGCGCGATGGAGGTGAGACGAAGCACGCGTTCACCGACCCCACCCCCGCGGCGGACCGACACGGCCTTCTGCTCACACACCCGAATCACAAATCAATATTCATAATCAGCGACGCATTTCCATCTGATTCTGACAGATTCCATTGAATTCGATGAGAGTGGAGATGCGAGCGCGCATGCGCAGCAGGGTTCTCCCCGCACATCAACACTGCGTCGCGTCAGCGCACGCTCGCGATATTACAGATCAAAACATCGTCATTATTTCATATTTGTAGCTTGTTCAGTTTACATTAAATACATTCCCAGCAATTGCAAGCTAAACTGATAGCGCGAGGAAGCCAAACTCACGTGAAAGGCTATAAACCTAACATAGTTTATCACCAATAAACGAAGAGATCATTTGCAAAAACATAAGTCAGTTTTTTTATATTTACAAAAATATTTGGCATCATTGTGCATTCCAATTAATCTCAATCGTACTACAGTTGGGTTATTTGGATTAAGTAAAAATAACTAATACAACAAAAACATGATAACATTATAAAACAACATGATTTTTTAGTTATATCTGGTTTTGCAAATAAACTCTTCAAATAATATTAGTGTTATTTTTACATTTGCCCAAGCATGTCATATGTTTTTATTATAAACAACAAATACAGTGTTATTATGGTATTCTCTGAGCTACTTTGGTGTGGAACCAATGTTGTTTAAATATGCAAATGAGGCATTATCTCATTAAATATGCATCAATTTGAGTGCATTATTCCCAGCACATGGGCTACATCTGAAGATTGGATAGTCAGGTTCATAATTGCTTGATTTTGTCGTCATATAAAATACTGTCAACAGACAGAAACTGGTTTTTAGGAGTGAAATATCGCATAACTCAGTGTTTATGAATCATAAACAAACCTTCAGAAAACTATAAAATGTGCTGTTTGTAAGAGAAACAACTCTTTAAAGATATGGATTGGGATTGATATCTATACATGCAATAATAAACACTTAAATTCATATTTTGCATGCTTTATTTCCACTCTACTGAAAGAAGAGACATGAAGCATCAGTGTTGCGTTTGCATGTAAATGATGAGATCTGCTCATGTGATGTTGGGCTGGTTTACCCCCCCGTCAGCAGATTCGGACCCCCTTCACTCCTCCTGTGCTTCTGGTCACGAGCGTGTCCTGTGAGAGAAACTCGTTTATGACAGGAGTGTGTGAACATTAACTTTAACGAGCTGATGAGAAGAGAGCGAACGCATCTTCATATTCGTTTCTGTAGATCTGCTGAAGAAAGCTGGACGCTAAATACAACAAACAAAGCGTACAATAACTAGATATATTATTACAATTATATAATATATAACATTATTTTGTATTATACTGTATTATTGTGTAATATAATAAATATGAAAATTATTTTATATATATAATAATAGGAATTTTAAAATAAAAATATTATATTATATATTTTAAAATTATAATGTTATTTTATAATATATATTGTAAAATTATAATATTTTTTAATATTATATATTTTAATAATGTTTTATAATATATTAATATTATGTATTTTAAAATTATATAATATTTTTAAATATATAATAATATTAGTGCTGTCAAACGATTAATCACATCCAAAATAAACGTTTTTGTTTACATTAAATATATGTGTGTATTGTGTATATTTATTATGTATATATAAATGCACACACATGCATGTGTATATTTAAGAAAATATGTAACGTTTATATATTAAATTGATTTATATATGATGTAAATTATATACATATAAATGTGTAGTATGATGTGTGTATCTTTATATATATATATACATAATAAACATACACTGTACACATACATATATAATGTAAACAAATATATATATTTTGGATGCGATTAATCGTTTGACAGCAATAAATAATATATATATATATATTTTCAAATTATAACATTGTTATAATAAATATGAAAATTATTATATATATATATATATATATATAATAGGAATTTAAAAATAAAAAATATTATATTATATGTTTTAAAATTATAATATTATTTTATAAAATACTGTATTATTGTATAATATAATAAATATGAAAATTATAATATTGTTTTATAATATATATATAATAATAGGAATTCTAAAATAAAAATATGATATTATATATTATTTCAATTATAATATTACTTTAGAATATATAATAATATTATATATTTTTTTAAATAATAATATTAAATATTGTAAAATTATAATTTATTTTATAATATTATTTATTTGAATAATGTTTATAATACATTCATATTATGTATTTTAAAATTATTATAATATATTTTAAAATTATAATATTTTATAATATACTGTATTATTGTATAATATAATAAATATGAAAATTATAATATTATTTTATAATATATATAATAATAGGAATTTTTAAATAAAAATATTATATTATATATTTTTTTATTCTCATATTATTTTATAATATACTGTATTATTGTATAATAAAATAAATATGAAAATTATAATATAATTTTATAATATAATGTATTATTGTATAATATTATATTTTATATAATATTGTATATTTTAACAATGTTTATAATACATCAATATTATGTATTTTAAAATTATTATAATATTATTTTATAAAATATAATAATATAATTAAAAGTATGCTGTTATTGTTTCACCTGAGCTGAAGTGTGTCACGTCCTGCTTTTTGTATTGGGAAATGAGCTTCATAATTTACAGGTGAAACGTACAGTATTATTGTTAGATATAGATGTTTTCCAGATTGATTAATATTCTTTGTGATCTCCTGTCTTATGTTTGAATGTTTGTGCTGTTGTATTCGTCTCTGGCCCGGCTCTTGTTTTGTCTCTGATGAAGGTTTCTGACAGAACGCTGTGTGTTTTCTCTCTCAGTCTCCAGAAGCGGCTCGTCTGCCTTCAGAAGACATCAGCCCCGGCTCTAACGGACCCAAAGCCGAGCCCATGCTGCTGGACGACGACCTCGATGACCTCTTCGCTGGTCTGTGACTCTATTATCAGAGTTTGATTATGACACAGTCTCAGAGTCTAGATGTTAAAATCAGTCTCCAGTCCAGTAATGAGCCGTTTACATATTCAGAATCTGGAGCTTCGTGATTGGATAGTTTTGAGAATGCTCTGTTTCTATTGGCTCACAGTTTGAGGCACAGCATGTCACATATTCTACTGTTCAAATGTTTGTGGTCAGTGCGAGATATAGATATATATATTTTTTTTTATGAAAAAAATTAATACTTTTATTAATCATTGATGCATTAAACTGATCAAAGGTGACAGTAGGCATTTACAATGTTACAAAATGTTTCTTTCAAATACTGTTCTTTTGAACTTTCTATTCATCTGTGAATCCTTAAAAAAAGAATCAGCACAACTGTTTTCAACATTAATAGATGTGTGTGTGTGTAAATAGTTAGATAGATGATACAGTATCTCACAGAAATTAGTACACCCCCTCACATATTTGTAAATATTTTATTATATCTTTTCATGTGACAACACTGAAGAAATGACGCTTTGCTACAATGTAAAGTAGTGAGTGTAAAGCTTGTATAACAGTGTAAATTAGCTGTAAACACAGCCATTAATGTCTAAACCGCTGGTCACAAAAGTAAGTACACCCCTAAGTGAAAATGTCCAAAGTGTCAATATTTGGTGCTGCCGCCCTTTTTTCCAGCACTGCCTTAACCCTCTTGGGCATGGAGTTCACCAGAGCTTCACATGTTGCCACTGAAGTCCTCTTCCACTCCTCCATGACCACATCACGGAGCTGGTGGATGTTATGGCGCTTTTCCACTGCATGGTACGGCACGGTACGGTACGGTACGGTTCACTTTTGGGGGGTTTTCCACTGGGTACTGTACCTGGTACCTGATACTTTTTTAGTACCACTTCGGTCGAGGTTCCATCGAGCCGTACCGTTACCAAAACGTGACGTGTAAACTCTGCTGATCACTGAATGGCCGGAGAAAATCGTCATTACTGCGTCACTGAACTTGCGACACGAGACCCTCCTTTACCGCTCTACCCGCTAGATTTAAATCAGCACAGCCAGCGAAGGATCGGACGCAACTTCTGTTTAAACAAACGCACATTTTTGCATCAACCACAAAATAGCAGTGTCGTTGTCTGTTGAGGAAGTTCAGACGTTCCTCTCGTTGATAGCCGAGGAGCGGATCCAGCGAGAGCTTGATGGTGCGACGCCGAAGGAAAAAGCCTTATGTATAACGTTACTTTTGAACTTGCTATATTTTCAGAGTATGTTTTCTGTTTATATTTTTACCTCTGTATCTGTGTTTTGCTTCAATTAAAAACAATCTGATCGAATAAGTGTACCTCCAGACTATATTAAATGTGTATCATTGTATGAGCACGTAATGAACCTCTTGAAAAAGACAAATGATTAATGCCGCGATTATAAAAACCATCACATAAATAAAAAAAACAAGGGATACATTGTACATTTTGAAATATTCAAAAGTTTATTGATAATTCACTTTACAGAACACGCTGCATGAATAGTTAACTAATCAAGTAACGTTAACGCAGCACACCTGCACAAACATCCCTGCGCTCCTCATCTACAACCCGTGTCACTGTCACCACAGTCTCTGCTGCTGGGGGTAAATCACAAGCGTTCTCATAGACCTCTCCATTGCTGTTAAACACATCCACATGCCGAGAGTGAAGAACACTATTCCGTCTCCTTTCTTTGTTGTGAGTTTGTTTGTGGCGCGTTTACGATGATGTCACGGCAGTAGAGGCGGCGCAATTATAACGACGCGTGAATAATCCCGCCCACTCTATAGCGGTACTAAACTGCGGTGGAAATGCAAACCGACCCGAACTGAGCCGTACCGTACCGTACCGAGCCGTGCCGAACCGTACCGTACCATGCAGTGGAAAAGCGCCATTAGAGACCTTGCGCTCCTCCACCTTACGTTTGAGGATGCCCCACAGATGCTCAATAGGGTTTAGGTCTGGAGACATGCTTGGCCAGTCCTTCACCTTTACCCTCAGCTTCTTTAGCAAGGCAGTGGCCGTCTTGGAGGTGTGTTTGGGGTCGTAATCATGTTGGAATACTGCCCTGCGGCCCAGTCTCCAAATGGAGGGGATCCTGCTCCGCTTCAGTATGTCACTGTACATGTTGGCATTCATGGTTCCTTCAATGAACTGTAGCTCCCCAGTGCCGGCAGCAAACTGAAGCTCACTTAGGGGTGTACTCACTTTTGTGGCCAGCGGTTTAGACTTTAATAGCTGTGTGATGAGTTATTTTGAGGGGAAAGCTAATTTACACTTATACAAGCTGTAAACTCACTACTTTACATTGTAGCAAAGTGTCATTTTTTTATTATCTACTTTTAATTTTTACTCTTAGCCCTATTTTTTATTATGTATTTTATATGTATATTTCATTGATAATAACAATTATGTTTCTTGAGCAGCAAATCAGCATATTATTATGATTTCTAAAGATCATGTGACACTGAAGATAGAAGTAATGATTCTGATAATACAGATTTGATCACATAAATAAATTACAGTTTAACAGATATTCATATAGAAAACAGCTGATTTACATTAGATTAATGTTTCAAATTTTTTACTGTATTTTTGAGCAAATAAATGCAGCCTTGATGAGCAGAAAAGACTTCTTTCAGAAGCATATTGCATTACAACCCGCATGCTGTTAATAATCAGCTGAAGTATATAAGCCTGGTTCTCTTTCATAGATTCACTCAACGCTGCATAAAGCTAAGACGCTTTGGGAACGCCCCGATTGTCTGAAGCCTGTATAGAATCCAGCCAATTCATTGGCTGATGGCGCGAATGCCATCCTCGACGTTCTTGCATTGTCTCCTTATACTGGCGAACGCGCCATCTGCTCCTCAGATTTCTCTGCCTTCACAAAGCGGCCATATTAACCCTTCTGTTGCGATTTTTCTGGCCCGATTTGGAACTTTTTCTCTGGATTTTCTTCGTTTGCACTTCGGCGACTGCAGCAGTGGAACTCTGTTCTCCTTGCAGTGAAGTGCTACTAGGCAGATGTCCTCAAGGAGATGGATGAGGGTGGCGGTCTGACTCCTGAGGCAGTCAAAGAGCTCCGTAAATATAAAGAGACAACGTAAGAACGTCGAGGATGGCATCCGCGTGGCATCCGCGCCAACAGCCAATGAATTGGCGTGATTCTATACGGGCTTCAGACAATCAGCACGCCCAGGGGCGTTCCCAAAGTGTCTTAGCATTATGCAGCGTTGAGTGAACCTATTCAGAGAACAAGGGTTACGCGAGTAACCGGAGACGTTTTCTCACCTGTGTTTGTTGAACTCAGATTATTTCTGTCTGTCAGAAGTGACCGAGGAGGTGTCTCTGGACAGTCCAGAGCGGCAGCCGATCCTCTCGGATGGACCGTCGCCCGCCATCACACCCGTGACGCCCGTCATGATCAGCCCCAGAGTGGACATGTTTGACCGCTCGCCGGACCAGGTGAAGCACGCTTTACTGTGACCTCATCTCTCCTGTATCTCCATATCCCAGAGAACATGCGGTTTGACTCAGAATCACATTCGGTTGGACCATATTTCACTGTTTTCTAATATTACAAATTGCTATTATTATTAATTTGATCTAATAGGATGTCATTTCTGTGCCAATAAGAGTCATTCGAGTCTTTTTGATGGATTCATTCGAAGGAATCAGTTCAAGATTCGTTTGTTAATGATTCAGAGATTCATTCGAAGGAATCAGTTCAAGAGTCATTTGTTAATGATTCAGAGATTCATTCGAAGGAATCAGTTCAAGAGTCGTTTGTTAATGATTCAGAGATTCATTCGAAGGAATCAGATCAGGAGTCATTTGTTAATGATTCAGGGATTAATTCGAAGGAATCAGATCAGGAGTCATTTGTTAATGATTCAGAGATTCATTCGAAGGAATCAGTTCAAGAGTCGTTTGTTAATGATTCAGAGATTCATTCGAAGGAATCAGATCAGGAGTCATTTGTTAATGATTCAGGGATTCATTCGAAGGAATCAGATCAGGAGTCATTTGTTAATGATTCAGAGATTCATTCGGAGGAATCAGATCAACAGTCGTTTGTTAATGATTCAGGGATTCATTTGAAGGAATCAGATCAGGAGTCGTTTGTTAATGATTCAGAGATTCATTCGAAGGAATCAGATCAAGAGTCGTTTGTTAATGATTCAGGGATTCATTCAAAGGAATCAGATCAGGAGTCGTTTGTTAATGATTCAGGGATTCATTCGAAGGAATCAGATCAGGAGTCGTTTGTTAATGATTCAGAGATTCATTCGAAGGAATCAGATCAAGAGTCGTTTGTTAATGATTCAGAGATTCATTCGAAGGAATCAGATCAAGAGTCGTTTGTTAATGATTCAGAGATTCATTCGAAGGAATCAGATCAGGAGTCATTTGTTAATGATTCAGGGATTCATTCGAAGGAATCAGATCAGGAGTCGTTTGTTAATGATTCAGGGATTCATTCGAAGGAATCAGATCAGGAGTCGTTTGTTAATGATTCAGAGATTCATTCGAAGGAATCAGATCAAGAGTCGTTTGTTAATGATTCAGGGATTCATTCGAAGGAATCAGATCAGGAGTAGTTTGTTAATGATTCAGGGATTCATTCGAAGGAATCAGATCAGGAGTCGTTTGTTAATGATTCAGAGATTCATTCGAAGGAATCAGATCAGGAGTCGTTTGTTAATGATTCAGAGATTCATTCGAAGGAATCAGATCAAGAGTCGTTTGTTAATGATTCAGAGATTCATTCGAAGGAATCAGATCAGGAGTCGTTTGTTAATGATTCAGAGATTAATTCGAAGGAATCA
>CM049828.1:550000-555000 GCA_027422435.1 Schizopygopsis pylzovi
AAACATTTATCCCACAATTATAACTTTTTTGAGAATAAATTCAGAATTGATCGATCTAAACACTGAATAATACCAGAAATCAACTCAGAATTGCAAGAAATAAACTCTGGTTTGAGATAAATAAACTCTGCATTACCAGAAATAAACTCTGGATTGAGATATATAAACTCTGGATTGAGATAAATAAACTCTGAATTTGAGATAAACTCTGAATTGAGATAAATAAACTCTGGATTGAGATAAATAAACTCTGGTTTGAGATATATAAACTCTGGATTGAGATAAATAAACTCTGAATTTGAGATAAATAAACTCTGGTTTGAGATATATAAACTCTGAATTGAGATAAATAAACTCTGCATTACCAGAAATAAACTTTGGATTGAGATATATAAACTCTGGATTGAGATAAATAAACTCTGAATTTGAGATAAACTCTGAATTGAGATAAATAAACTCTGGATTGAGATAAATAAACTCTGGTTTGAGATATATAAACTCTGGATTGAGATAAATAAACTCTGAATTTGAGATAAATAAACTCTGGTTTGAGATATATAAACTCTGGATTGAGATAAATAAACTCTGAATTTGAGATAAACTCTGAATTGAGATAAATAAACTCTGGATTGAGATAAATAAACTCTGGTTTGAGATATATAAACTCTGGATTGAGAAATAAACTCTGAATTGAGATAAATAATCTCTGAATTTGAGATAAATAAACTCTGGATTGAGATAAATAAACTCTGAATTGAGATAAATAAACTCTGGTTTGAGATATATAAACTCTGGAAGATAAATATATGTTACTCTTTGAATTAGATTATTATCTTGGACAATTAGCAGATATTTTTGCTTGTTTTAATAACAAAATATGTATTTTTTTTACAGAAAACAACACTTAATATCTTACATAATTTGACTTGTACAGTAAATGCATGTTGATTCAAGGATGTTTAGATATTAATACCAGAAAACGAAGTAAGAGAATGTTTTTTTGCAGCGTTACAGCCGTCGGGTGTTTTCTGTTCGGCTGATGCGCTGCAAAGATCACTCGTGTTCTGCTCTTTTGTGGCTAAAAGGTTAAGCAAGAAATATTAGATAAATAATTATGGAGGTTTGCTGCTGTCCTGCCGTTCTCTCCCCTGCGCTCCTGGTTTTGCACAAACTGATGAATCGAATAAAAATTACAGTTAAGTGAAGCGCTGACATTTCTCTGGCCTTTTTATGGGGCGGCTGAGTGACGTGAAGGTCAGCGGCTCGGCTGTAGACCGAACTGGATCCTGATGGGAGATGTGTGTTTGTGCTGCAGGTATCTGCTGAGGACCGTCAAACACCCGGCGCTGCTCAAAGACCCCGATGTGCTGCAGTTTCTGGAGAGCTCAGAGGTACCGGCGCCGCTTCTGTAGACCGTACAGATGTTTTATAGGAGGTCGTCATATTATCAGACGGTTACTGAGCTGCTCCTGGATTTTATTCCCATATGAATATGCTGCATCCGTCGTTTTTTTCCATTGCATGGCATTTTGTAGCTTTAATAAATTGGCATTAATAATAAGGTAAATGCTACTATTGACAAGCTGGTAAAAAGATGACCGTTTCTTATGTGAAAGCTCATTTCTGCCATGGGATAAAATAAAAAAAACATTTATCCCACAATTATAACTTTTTTGAGAATAAATTCAGAATTGATAGATTTAAACACTGAATAATACCAGAAATCAACTCAGAATTGCAAGAAATAAACTCTGGTTTGAGATATATAAACTCTGAATTGAGATAAATAAACTCTGAATTGAGATAATAAACTCTGAATTGAGATAAATAAACTCTGAATTGAGATAAATAAACTCTGAATTGAGATAAATAAACTCTGAATTGAGATAAATAAACTCTGAATTTTAGATAAATAAACTCTGAATTGAGATAAATAAACTCTGAATTGAGATAAACTCTGAATTTGAGATAAACTCTGAATTTGAGATAAATAAACTCTGAATTTGAGATAAATAAACTCTGAATTTGAGATAAATAAACTCTGAATTGAGATAAATAAACTCTGAATTGAGATAAATAAACTCTGAATTGAGATAAATAAACTCTGAATTGAGATAAATAAACTCTGAATTGAGATAATAAACTCTGAATTGAGATAAATAAACTCTGAATTGAGATAAACTCTGAATTGAGATAAATAAACTCTGATTTGAGATAAATAAACTCTGAATTGAGATAAACTCTGAATTGAGATAAACTCTGAATTTGAGATAAATAAACTCTGAATTGAGATAAATAAACTCTGAATTGAGATAAATAAACTCTGAATTGAGATAAATAAACTCTGAATTGAGATAAATAAACTCTGAATTGAGATAAATAAACTCTGAATTGAGATAAATAAACTCTGAATTGAGATAAATAAACTCTGAATTTGAGATAAATAAACTCTGAATTTGAGATAAACTCTGAATTTGAGATAAATAAACTCTGAATTTGAGATAAATAAACTCTGAATTGAGATAAATAAACTCTGAATTTGAGATAAATAAACTCTGAATTGAGATAAATAAACTCTGAATTGAGATAAATAAACTCTGAATTTGAGATAAATAAACTCTGAATTTGAGATAAATAAACTCTGAATTGAGATAAACTCTGAATTTGAGATAAATAAACTCTGAATTGAGATAAATAAACTCTGAATTGAGATAAATAAACTCTGAATTGAGATAAATAAACTCTGAATTTGAGATAAATAAACTCTGAATTTGAGATAAATAAACTCTGAATTGAGATAAATAAACTCTGAATTGAGATAAATAAACTCTGAATTGAGATAAATAAACTCTGAATTGAGATAAATAAACTCTGAATTGAGATAAATAAACGTCTGAATTGAGATAAATAAACTCTGAATTTGAGATAAATAAACTCTGAATTACCAGAAATAAACTCTGAATTGAGATAAATAAACTCTGAATTTGAGATAATAAACTCTGAATTTGAGATAAATAAACTCTGAATTGAGATAAATAAACTCTGAATTTGAGATAAATAAACTCTGAATTTGAGATAAATAAACTCTGAATTGAGATAAATAAACTCTGGATTGAGATAAATAAACTCTGGATTGAGATAAATAGACTCTAATTTGAGATAAATAAACTCTGAATTTGAGATAAATAAACTCTGAATTGAGATAAATAAACTCTGAATTGAGATAAACAAACTCTGAATTTGAGATAAATAAACTCTGAATTACCAGAAATAAACTCTGAGAAAAATAAACTCTGAATTGAGATAAATAAACTCTGAATTTGAGATAAATAAACTCTGAATTTGAGATAAATAAACTCTGAATTTGAGATAAATAAACTCTGAATTGAGATAAATAAACTCTGAATTTGAGATAAATAAACTCTGAATTGAGATAAATAAACTCTGAATTGAGATAAATAAACTCTGGATTGAGATAAATAAACTCTGGATTGAGATAAATCAACTCTGAATTTGAGATAAATAAACTCTAAAGTACCAGAAATAAACTCTGAATTTAGATAAATAAACTCTGAATTTGAGATAAATAAACTCTGAATTTGAGATAAATAAACTCTGAATTTGAGATAAATAAACTCTGAATTGAGATAAATAAACTCTGAATTTGAGATAAATAAACTCTGAATTTGAGATAAATAAACTCTGAATTTGAGATAAATAAACTCTGAATTGAGATAAACTCTGAATTGAGATAAATAAACTCTGAATTTGAGATAAATAAACTCTGAATTGAGATAAATAAACTCTGAATTTGAGATAAATAAACTCTGAATTACCAGAAATAAACTCTGAATTGAGATAAATAAACTCTGGATTTGAGATAAATAAACTCTGAAGTACCAGAAATAAACTCTGAATTTAGATAAATAAACTCTGAATTTGAGATAAACTCTGAATTTGAGATAAATAAACTCTGAATTTGAAATAAATAAACTCTGAATTGAGATAAATAAACTCTGAATTTGAGATAAATAAACTCTGAATTTGAGATAAATAAACTCTGAATTACCAGAAATAAACTCTGAATTGAGATAAATAAACTCTGAATTTGAGATAAATAAACTCTGAATTACCAGAAATAAACTCTGAATTTGAGATAAATAAACTCTGAATTACCAGAAATAAACTCTGAATTGAGATAAATAAACTCTGAATTGAGATAAATAAACTCTGAATTGAGATAAATAAACTCTGAATTGAGATAAATAAACTCTGAATTACCAGAAATAAACTCTGAATTGAGATAAATAAACTCTGAAGTTACCAGAAATAAACTCTGAATTGAGATAAATAAACTCTGAATTGAGATAAATAAACTCTGAATTGAGATAATAAACTCTGAAGTACCAGAAATAAACTCTGAATTGAGATAAATAAACTCTGAATTGAGATAAATAAACTCTGAATTGAGATAAATAAACTCTGAATTGAGATAAATAAACTCTGAATTGAGATAAATAAACTCTGAATTGAGATAAATAAACTCTGAATTTGAGATAAATAAACTCTGGTTTGAGATAAATAAACTCTGAATTGAGATAAATAAACTCTGGTTTGAGATAAATAAACTCTGAATTGAGATAAATAAACCTGAATTGAGATAAATAAACTCTGAATTGAGATAAATAAACTCTGAATTGAGACAAATAAACTGGATTGAGATAAATAAACACTGAATTGAGATAAATAAACGCTGAATTGAGATAAACTCTGAAGTAAGATACATACACTCTGAATTTACATAATCTCTGAATTGAGATAAATAAACTCTGAATTTACATAAACTAAGACAAATAAACTCTGGATTGAGATAAATAAACACTGAATTGAGATAAATAAACTCTGAATTGAGATAAACTCTGAATTAAGATAACTAAACTCTGAATTTACATAAACTCTGAATTGAGATAAATTAACTCTGAATTTCAATAACTCATAAC
>CM049828.1:557500-562500 GCA_027422435.1 Schizopygopsis pylzovi
GTTTTCTATATTAATATGTGTTAAACTGTAATTTATTTCTGTGATCAATCTGTATTTTCAGCATCATTACTGCAGTCTTCAGAGTCACATGATCTTCAGAAATCATAATAATATGAAACATTTCTGATTATTATCAATGTTGAAAACAGTCGTGCTGCACAATATTTTTATGGAAACTGATGCATTAGCATTCAATGGTTTTGGGATTTTATTCATCAAGGATGCATTAAATTGATTAAAAGTGACAGTAAAGACATTAATAATGTTACAGTAGATTTCTATTTCAAATAAATTATATTCTTTTGAACTTTCTGTTCATCTGTGAATCATAAAAATTAAAATGTATCAGTTTCCACAAAAATGTTGAGCAGCACGATAATATTTTCAACATTGATAATTGTTACGAGTTAGATATTTTTAGGGATGTTTCGTAACATTTAAGTGAGACACAACTGATGCTGAAGCAAATGTCCGGGAGGCAAGCGAGCATAGTTATCACAAGTTTAATTTATTTAGAGAGGTACTAATTACAATCATCGAAGAGATATACGTTTATGAGAAAAAGGAGAATAACGAGTGACACCCAAAACAAAGAAATTATCAAAAGCAAAACAATCTTAATAATCAAACCCCAACCCAACTAATCTAACTACCAAACAAAAATGTAGAAATAAAGCTATCCGACGCCTAACCTAAACTACTCTCATTAATTAATAATAAAATACACGGGTGGCTGGCACTCCTTACCTGTAACTAACAAGAGTTAGCATACTACACAGCATATTAAGCTAATAATTAAAGTAGCCGACTAATCTTACATTAACAGGTGTTCTTAATTGTTTTTTCTGTGTCTAAACGAAACTCAAAAGTCCCAAATTAACTAGTCATGAAAAGAGTAACAGATCAACTAAACAATTAACTCAATTAAACAGCACTGAATGACGCCCGCTGGCTGGAACGCCGGACCACAGCCAAGGAGGCCCCGCCCCTTTTATAACGGTAGGTCCAGCCTGATTGGTCAACTGGTGGAATGAGTCGGCCAATAAGATGAAACCTAAGAAACAAAACTACAAAGAGAAAATAAAGAACAGAAAATACAAGGGGCAAACAAGGAACGTAACAATAATAATCATAATGTTTCTTGAGCAGCATATTATTATGATTTCTGAAGATCATGTGACTCTGAAGACTGCAGTAATGATGCTGAAAATACAGAAATAAATGAGTTTGACACATATTCACAGCTGTTTTAAATTATAATAGTATTTCACAACATTACTGTATTTTTGATTAAATAAATGCAGCTTTGAATTACTTTGTAATTATTCCAAACTTTTGACGGGTGATATACAGCGGGTAAAATATGTCAACATTATTCCCTGTAAATATATTTCTAAAGATGCTGTTGACATGAAATGATCACCAGATGTCGATAACAACCCGAGCAATACACACATACAAAGACAACAACACACATAGAAATGAAGTTATGTGTAATACACTCATTTGGACGTTTATCTGGTGGCAGTCGTTATGGAAACCACGGAATAAAATAATACAATTTGAGTTTATATTTCAAAATTCTGACTTTATTCTCGCAATTCTGATAAGAAAAATCAACTCTCATTCTCTCCTTTGAGTCTATATCCCTCACTTCCCCTCAGAATGGACAAACTCAAATAGAGTTATACAGTTATATTTTATTCTATATATTCTCTGTTTTTATAAAAAATAAAAGTGCGTGAATAGACATCAAAAAGTCACCAATACATTTTTAGGTTTTAGGATTTATTTTTATACTAAACTTTAATGTTGATTCTCAACAATGTTATAAAATATATAACATATATATTTAAAAAAACGTTTTGTTTTATGCAATGTGTAGAAATTTCCATAAACTAGTTTTAGCATTTAAACACTATACACTGTATCTAATTTGCATATTAATGAAAAAAATTATTATCATAATGGAAGTAATAATTGGCCAGATTTACGTAATAATATCTAATATTTCATAAGACTATTGACATATAATACATTTTCCTATTCAATCGTTGTGTCTCCCAAAATGAATAATAAACATGATTTTGTGTTCCGTTTCATAACAGCAAGCCATATTTGAATTTAAAAAACCCATATATTTTGCTAAAATGTTGCTTTAAAAAAATTATTCATATTTAAATGTCAATTGCAAAATATAACCATATTCCGTATAATCATATACATGATATGTATTCATATTTAAAGACAAAGGAGAGGGAGTGTATCTCTAAAAATCCCCGAATATATTCTCAGAGAAATTAATATTAAAGAAATTAAAATGACTTTTTTACGTTTTAGTCATTTAGCCGACTTTTATTCAAAGCGACTTACAAATAAGAAAAAGTAACTAAAACTATAAGTTAAAACTCTATAAATACTATATATACACATTTAAGAAAATGGAGAAATTACATAAAATGACAAATGCATACAACAACATTTCAAACTAAACATTTAAATGAAAACTAAAAATAAAGCTAAAAATATTAAAACAACAAACGGTATGAGTATAAAAATTATTCTAACATGACACTAAGCCAAACACACATAATATATATATGGTATTTCATTTCCATGTAGTATGTTGAAGTAACGTTACTAAAATAACTACAATTTATTAAAACTAAAAATACCTATAAAGACATAATAAATTCATACATAATTTATCTAAAATTAAAATAGATAACACATCAAACAGCAGTAGTTTATCAGTAATCCTAAAAAAAACAACACATGCTAACAAACACCAACTTACTTATTGGTAATATAATATCTATACTATCCACGACAGACGTATAACCTCCATATCTGTGTCTCACGCTGATGCTCTCAGAGCTGTCTGTGAACACGGCGGCGTTCGCTAAGAGCGCGGCGATGCTGGGGAACTCGGAGGATCACACGGCGCTGTCGCGAGCGCTGTCTCAGCTGGCCGAGGTGGAGGAGAAGATGGAGCAGCTGCATCAGGACCAGGCCTTCGCTGACTTCCACCTGATCTCAGAGCTGCTGGGAGACTACGTGCGGCTCATCAGCGCCGTTAAAGTGAGCGTCTGGCTGCTTGTGCTAATTAACTTCATTTACTGTGCAGAAAAGATGTCAAAAACAAACGGCCCTGATGCACTGCTTTTGTAAATATCTAAACATTCTTGAATTAAGGTGAATGCGCTGAAATTATTTAAGATATTATATATAATACAAATCTTAGTTTTAGCTTAAAACAAGCTGAAATATTTACTAATGGGGTAAGAAATATCATCTTAATTCAAAAGCTTAACAATGTTATTTGAATTGCCTCATTGGCAGATATTTGTACTTGTTTTAAGCAAAAACTAGATTTTTTTTATTATTACAGAAAACAACACTTAATATCTTAAAGTGAAATTATTGAAGATATTAAGACTTGTTTTCTGTGATAAACAATACTTTTTGTTAGTTTTTGCTTAAAGGCATACTACACCCCAAAATGATAATTTTTGTAAATAATATACTTATATAAATTATATACTTAACCCCCCCCCATGTTGTTCCAAAGCTTCGTTCGTCTGCGGGACACAATTTCAGATATTTTGGATAAAAACCGGGGGGTTTGTGATGCCAAGTAATTAAGACTGTCAAGGTCCAGAAAAGTATGAGATACTCCATCTGCCATCAGCGGTTCAATCGTAACGCTATGACGCGACGAGAATACTTTTTATACGCAAAGAGAACAAAAATAACGACTTTATTCAACATTTAGGCACCGAAACGTCTCCTCTGCGTCAGAATACTGTGATAATTTAGAAATGATAATTTTTCAATTTTCACTTACACCATGTCGTTCCAAAGCTTCGTTCCATACTTGAGAACAAATCAGATATTATTCGTTGTTTCGTCAGCGTAGCACCATTTCGAAATAGAGCGAAAAATGCGTACGCTCTTCTATATCAGCCGGGCCACAAAGGTGCATCTTCTTCGTCGATTTATGCTCTGATCTGAACGCAAACAGCGCACCCTTGTGGCCCGGCTGATATAGAAGAGCGTACGCATTTTCCGGTCCATTTTTCCAAAATGGTGCTACGCTGACGAAAAACAAAATGATCTGAATTGTGTCCCGCAACTAACGAAGCTTTGGAACAACAGTCGGGGGGGTTAATGTATATAATTGCTATATAAGTATATTATGTTATACATAATTATAATTTTGGGGTGTAGTATGCCTTTAAGCAAAAACTAACAAAAAGTATTGTTTACACAGAAAACAAGTCTTAATATCTTAAATAATTTCACTTTCAGATATTAAGTGTTGTTTTCTGTAATAAAAAAAATCTAGTTTTTGCTTTTGAGGCAATAACAAATAATATTGATTCAGCTTTTGAATTAAGATGATATTTCTTACCCCATTAGTAAATATTTCAGCTTGTTTTAAACTAAAACTAACATATCTTTTTGTTATAATATCTTAAATAATTTCACGTGTAATTCAGCTTAATTCAAGAATGTTTAGATATTTACAAAAGACAAACTTAGCAGTGCATCAGGGCCATTTGTTTTTGTAATAAAATAATATTGTTAAGCTTTTGAATTAAGATATTTTTTCTCGCCCCATTGGTTGAATATTTTTGTTTGTTTTAAGCAAAAACCAACAGATTTATTAATTTTTTATTACATAAAACAACACTTAATATCTTAAATAATTTCACTTGTCCAGTAAATGCATGTTGATTGATGAATGTTTAGATAATTACAGACAAAAATACTGAGACGGTGCATTTCCAAAACAAAGATAAAATCCGCTCTCATTATGTTTCATGCAAACAGAATACTTTAATATTTGCATCATAGCTATAAAGACAAACAGTATGTTGCTGTGATGTAAAATGACTCGTGGTGTGATATGAGATTTGGTACTAAAGCAGAGTTTATTAATAATGTATTATTTCAAGCGTGGAGGTTGTTTTTGTCACGTGTCTGTGCTTCAGGGC
>CM049828.1:567500-570000 GCA_027422435.1 Schizopygopsis pylzovi
TATATAAACTATATCATATATAAACATATTTAAAATATAAACTTAAGATATTTTTCTTATATATATATATATATATATATATATATACATGCATGTTTGTGTATTTATATATACATAATTAATATACATGCAGTACACATGCATATATTATGTAAACAAAAACATTATATTTTGGATTGAGATTCATCATTTGACAGCACAAAAAAGCTAATTTTTAAATATTAAACATAATAGCATTAAACAGTCACAGGTCTCTCGTTTACTAAATAACCAAATAATTATGAATTTAACATTTATTCTCATTTCTAGTCATATGCAAAGCATAATAGAAACTAGAAATCTACCGCTCAGTTTGCATTTATAAAGACAATTTACTGTAACTTATTAAAATAATACTAATAAATATTGCACACAATATTAAGTTAATGCATTATTATGTCAATAGAATTTCAACCATGCAATTTTATTGTAAAAAGTTTACTCCCTAATTTTTGGTTTAGAGTTATTAATATGTGACCCTGGAGCACAAAACCAGTCATAAGGGCCATGAGATTTATGCATCATCCGAATAAATAATATTTCCATTGATGTATGGTTTGGACAATATTTGAGAATCTGAGGATGCAAAAAAATCTAAATATTGAGAAAATCATCTTTAAAGTTGTTCAAATGAAGTTCTTAGCAATGCATATTAATAATCAATAATTAAGTTTTAATATATTTATGCTAGGAAAATATCTTCATGGAACATGATCTTAATATCCTAATGTTTTTTTGCATAAAAGAAAAGTATAATTTTGACCCACACAATGTATTGTTGACTATTGACTGCTTGTATGCACGCATGTTTTTCTAGTTCTGCTCTAAAGTAAAAACAAACCTTTGCTGGAGAAGTCCCGGAGATCTCTTCCAGAAGCTCTGCCTCTATAGATCTGAGGTGTTTCAGAGAGAGAGAGAGCAGAAGAGCATCTGTCACATCGCTGCTTAAACTCACTTAAACAGAGAAATAAAAGAAAGCGTGTTCTTGACAGGCCCCGCCGAGCGTTTCAGCGCTCTGCATATACGTCAAAAGAAGGCTTGGGCCCGCCGTATTGGCAAGCTGTCATAGCCGTGGCATTAGGAGCTGCTTCATGATGAAGGCTGTGGTGTCTGTGGCGTTTCTCTCTGAATGGCTGATGCTTGACCTGCAGGTGTTTCTAATAGTGCAGGTGAGTCTGAAATCAGTCGTAGTTTGTGTTTCACTGTAACGTGCTGCTCGTATAATCCTGCAGTGAGATGAAGGTGAATATGTTTATATTGATATAGACGGCTTGAGATAAAAACGTCTGACTGTGATTTACGTAGTTCCTAATGTTCTCTTTGACGATTCGTGTTGGGTTCAGATTATTGTTAGAGTCATTTTTCTGTGATTTTGCATGCATTAAAACGTTTTCTCATTTACATTCACATAAAGGCAGTGAAACTAACCCAGGTATTATACTTTGAATTAAATAATATCCATTTCCCATCATAGTAACGAGAATTAATTTTTTTTGCATCACAGTACTGATAAAAAAAATTGTGTGGGGGGGGGGGTATTTTCACAAATATATACATATAATTGTTTTATTTTTTTATTATATATATAAAGATTAACAGTGCACATAAAACAAAGTGGTATTAACAACAACAATAAAATAGATATTTTGAAGAAATCTTTCCTGGCCAACTAATGTTAGAATCGTTGTTGTTGTGGAACCATAAACTAACGTACCAGCAATTATTAGCTGGGGAAACATTAATTTAAGCATTTATGATAACTTGAGCTCTTAAACTGAATCTGCAGAAGTGCCAGGGGTCAGGTGATGACCCCCTGCAGGTCAGGTGACGTACTGCATATTTAAATCAGACCAAACGCCTCTGAAATAACCAGTGTCGGGGAAAGTTACTTTTAAAAGTAATGCGTTACAATATTGTGTTACTCTCTAAAAAAGTCACTAATTACGTTACTTAGTTACTTTTTATGGAAAGTAATGCGTTACGTTACTTTTGCGTTACTTTTTAAATATGAGCAGGGCTTGATTGTTTGTTTTTAATACAATAAGTTATATTTATAGCAAATATAAAAGCCTTTCACACCAAAAAGTGTAATGAATAAACCTCAGACTGAAGGACGAGTAAATCACGTCTGTACAGAAGAACACAGGAGAAGTTCAACACTCTTCAGCAATAAAACACAATGATTAGTTTATCTAAAGTCATGTTTGATTATTAATATGATTGAACTGATCATCAAAGATCAGCAGCAAACACATCGGTTAATAAAATGAGATTAGATATATTTGTGTTGTTTAACATATTTAATTATTGCAGGTTTGTATCATATTCTGAGTTTGTATTTCACTGTTTTAATTCATTTTGATGAATACTGAATCTGTTTTTTGTGAGTGTGATGAATTAATACACATTCATATTTAGTCTAGATTAGATCTACAGTAAGATCATGTTCACACGGCGCACT
>CM049828.1:575000-577500 GCA_027422435.1 Schizopygopsis pylzovi
CCGATAAGAGTCTCACGTTAACGCAGCACGTTAACGCCGATAACGGCCCACCACTAGTTTTAACAGACTGTTGCGCTCTAAAAAGACAATAGAGATATTATTCAGCTCAGTGTTAATTCGATTCAGTTCAATAACAGCATAAAGTTCGTCCATTATGAAACAAATGCTTCATTAATTCAGCTTTAAAGGGGTCATATAATGCTACATGCACTTTTACAAGTTGTCTGAACTGACATGTGTGTTGGCAGTGTGTGTACACAACCTAAAAATCCACACAGTGTTTAGTTTTTAATCTACTAATGTCCTCTTTCTCAAATCGAGCCGATCTCAGTATGACGTCACACTGAATGAGGCCCCGCCCACAATGGTTTGATTGACAGGTGTGTTTCAGCACAGACTGCACTGGTGTCTTACCTCAGACGCGTCCATCAGTCCTTTCACCAACAAGAATGACTCCGAAGAGATTGAGGTGTTTAGTTGTTGGATGTAATAATAAACACAGCAGTCGTTATTTACTCCCGACATCTAACCGCTGAAGAAGATAAGGTTTGGTTTTGAAGTGAAAGCGCCCTCGATCTAACGTTACGTAAGTGCGTCTATGTTCGTGCGAATCATTCGTGATCCAGCTTCATCTACATAAGAAGGTTTTTAAATGAATCTTTGCAAATCGCCTTTCCTAATTATGTGCTACTTAACAAGTTTCACGATGAATGCGGCTAAAGTAAACTCCCTCAGAGAGCGCCGCGCTCGGAAAGAGAGGGGCGGAGTCAGCAGAGCTCATTAGCATTTAAAGGAGAATCACACAATACGGCTTGCTCTGAAAATACCTGTATTTGACAGGCTAAAGAGGTGTTTTTTACACTACCAATGAGAAATTAACCAAACAATGTTACAGACTTTTCATTAAAACCCTAAAGAATCATATCAACTTGTGGAAAATGGGCATTATATGACCCCTTTAAGCAGCTCTGCTGACGACAATCGTGTTATTATTATTATTATTATTATTATTAATGTGATCAGAAGTGGAGCAGATCACCGGTTTCATGTGTTTTCTGTGCTCTGTTAATTGTGTATTTGCATGCATTAGCGCTCTTTAATAGAGGCAGTCGTGCCCTCGCCTGATTTCAATGTTTCTTAAAAATATCGATCTCCACTAATTGACTTTCTGTCTGAGGCCTAATGATTAAACTCAAACTGCAACCTTTGCTTTGAATTCGTGAACTCCCACGAGACCCTTTAAGCAAATTCAGAGAATATGAGCGCACATAAACGCTCACGAGACGTCAGACGAGCTTTACCGGAACGAAAGATAAACAGCGCAGTGTTTTGCATTCAGAAAATCTAGTTTATCAGATCCGACTCGTTTGACTTTATTTGACTGCCAACGTAGTGTTTCAGTACATTTCGGCACCGGTGGAAGTATTGACCGCTCATTTGCATACATAAATCTATTGGCGATGTGACATTCGTCAATGAATCTCCAGCCACACACAAGGCTGCTGACTCGTTATCATTTGTGACGAGCGTTTAATGAACTCTGACAGCCGCTGTCACCTGATGTTTATGGCATCTATAGCTTTTCAGATGCATTTCATATCTTTTCCAGTCAAACACAATGCATTTGATATCCCACTGTAAAAAAAATTACAATTTCTTAGTATTTTTGTCTTGTTTTGTAATATAAATATGTAAACATTCTTGAATCAAGATGCATTTTTGATCCTGGAGCACAAAACTAGTCTAGGTTATATTTGTAGAAATAGACAACAATACACTGTATGGCTCAAAATTATAGATTTTTCTTTTAATGCCAAAAATCATTAGATATTAAAATCATGTTCCATGAAGGTATTTTGTACATTTCCTATCCTAAACATAATTTTTGATTATTAATATGCATTGCTAAGAACTTAATTTGAACAACTTTAAAGATGATTTTCTCAATATTTAAATTTTTTGCACTCTCAGATTCCAGATATTATCCAAAACATACATTAATGGAAATATTATGTATTCATATTCCAGATTTTCAAATATTGTCCAAACCATAAATCAATGCAAAGCTCATTAATTCAGCGTTCAGATGATGCATACATCACAAAATTGGTCCTTATGATTAGTTTTGTGCTCCAGGGTCACAAATGATTTAAGATATTAAATCTTGTTTTCCAAAAAAAAAAAAAAAATTTGTTAGGTTTTGCTCAAAACGAAAAAATCAATCTTAATTATTGACTATTTTTCTGGCCGTTTTTTCTAGTTTTAAGCAAAAACTAAACAAGACATTTAATCTTAAGTCATTTCCCTTGAATCTTGATTCAATAATGTTTCGATATTTATAGAAAACAAGACAAAGTTGTTTGCAGCTGCTCTACATCCACAGCTTCGGGTTTAATTTATGGACGTGTAAAGCGCTTTTACTTTGATTCAACGGGTTCTTTTGTTGTGTTGTGCTAAAGGTCAGAATGCACTGGGAATTCATTTAATTGTAAGACGGCAG
>CM049828.1:582500-610000 GCA_027422435.1 Schizopygopsis pylzovi
AGGTGGATTGATGCTGCTGCTTCACGTTAGGTGGGCGTGGTTTCAGCAACCAGCTCCACCCACTTCCCGCCTTTTTGCCCATTTTCGATTATCCGGGAGTGACGCGCAGCCAAGATGGAGACGGCCGGCTCCGCCCACTTTGAGCTTCAAAAATGCTCTTCAGAAACCGACGGGTGACGTCACGGACACTACGTCCATGTTTTTACAGTCTATGGTAGCGACGCTCGCGCGTATGCGCTAAACACAACAACGATGCAATGAAGGTGTATCTAGGTCTTTTATTAAACTGGATAAATTATTACACGTTTTTATATTTAATGTGTTGTCGTAATTTGATAAAAACATTAATCAATGGCATTTAATTGAATATATCTTTTAAAATCGCTTATAGAAAGAACAACACCAGCAGTAACATTTATTTGCTACCTTATATCTTTACTATTTCGTTTCATTCTTTTCATGGTCGTTGGAAAACTGTTAATTAAATACTTTCTCTGAATGCTTTAAAATCCCCCCCCATGAGTGATCGTACAGCTGCGGATATATTCATATCATATATTCATAATAGCTCAGCTATTCGACACAGTGTATTTATGTTGCTAGTGATTTGGCGGTTTTGTTCACCTGCCTGACCTTTGTTGAATGAGAAACGAAACGGGGGGGGGTTGCGTGTTAAAGAAGGCGGAGCTTCAGGACACACCCACCGATTGCGTAATCGCCACGGACCAATGGTAGCTCAAAGGTGTTTAGAAGCCAAAACGAACTCCCCAGAAACTTCGATTTGGTGAGCTGTATCGGATTTTGTTCACAATGACGTCATATAATTTCGTTCTTCGATAACGTTGAAAGCCTTAACGAAGATTGGAGATGACCGAACACCTGAGAAGAGATGATGCTGACCCCCCTAAAAGACCTCAGATGATGCTAACCCTGGAACAACATATACAACTACCAAACTTTGCTGAATTTAAACGTTTAATCGCAACATATACTCATTGCAGTTAATAGCGTCTGTTTGATTACGTGTGATTTGTAACTAACTGCATGATTTTTACTGTACATTTCTGCTATAGTCACCACTAATAACCTACTCTTAAATATAATATAGAAACTTAATATTTTCTGTAAAGCTGCTTTGCAATGAATAGTATCGTGAAAAGCGCTATACAGGTGAATTGATTTCACATGTCACGGATTATGAGTGTTTCGCTCATCATCGTGCGGTATTGAGTGGATTTAAGAAAAACTGAATGCTGTTTCAGATGCAGTGAGCCGTTCCCCGCCCCCACCGCTCGACCTCTGACCCCGGGACGCCCCCGCCGCATGTGTTTTGGTTGTAATTAGGGTGGCCGGTGCACCTGATGTTGACCTCAGTCTCGCTGCGGGACGATCGGAGTCACAGACGGACGGAGGCTGGCTTTATGTGCGCCGCTGTAATTGCTTTTGCTGTTGAAAAACACACAATTACTGCTTTCAAACGAGGCTCTGACATGTTCTGGAGAACGTGTGTGTGGTGCGTTCTTGTGCAAACCCTCCGGTGTTCTGGGTAGAGTTATTTCAGTCAATATATTACATTAGGTTATCGGGTGTAGTTGACGTTTTAGTCATTTTATTGTGTTTTTGTCGGTTTACAGGTTTTTGTTTTTCAAAATATGTTCAATAATTACATAGTTTCTGTCATTTTAGTTGACGTTTCAGTAATTTTATTGTGTTTTTGTCATTTTAGAGTTTGTTTTTTTCAAAATATATTCAATAATTACATAGTTTCTGTCATTTTAGTTGACGTTTCAGTAATTGTATTGTGTTTTTGTCATTTTAGAGTTTTATTTTTCAAAATATGTTTTTTAATTACATAGTTTCTGTCATTTTAGTTGACGTTTCAGTAATTGTATTGTGTTTTTGTCATTTTAGAGTTTTATTTTTCAAAATATGTTTTTTAATTACATAGTATTACTGCATTTAGCTTGACGTTTCAGTAACTGTTATTGTGCTTCTTTGTCATGTTTAGAGTTTATTTTTCAAAGTCAATAATTACATAGTTTCTGTCATGTTTAGTTGACGTTTTCAGTCATTTTATTGTGTTTTTGTCGTTTTAGAGTTTTTTTTTTCAAAATATGTTCAATAATTACATAGTTTCTGTCATTTTAGTTGACGTTTCAGTCATTTTATTGTGTTTTTGTCATTTTAGAGTTTTATTTTTCAAAATATGTTCAATAATTACATAGTTTCTGTCATTTTAGTTGACGTTTTAGTCATTTTATTGTGTTTTTGTCATTTTAGAGTTTTTTTTTTTAAAATATGTTCAATAATTACATAGTTTCTGTCATTTTAGTTGACGTTTCAGTAATTTTATTGTGTTTTTGTCATTTTAGAGTTTGTTTTTTTCATAATATATTCAATAATTACATAGTTTCTGTCATTTTAGTTGACGTTTCAGTAATTTTATTGTGTTTTTGTCATTTTAGAGTTTTATTTTTTCAAAATATGTTCAATAATTACATAGTTTCTGTCATTTTAGTTGACGTTTCAGTCATTTTATTGTGTTTTTGTCATTTTAGAGTTTGTTTTTTTCAAAATATGTTCAATAATTACATAGTTTTTATGTAAAAACTACATATACGTTTTTGTAGGCGGGTTTTTACAAAAGGTCAATTGCGAGTTAAAATGATTACAATTTTGACTATTTTTTAGAACTATTAGAAAAAAAGTTGCAATTAAGTTTTTTATTTATTATTTTTTTTCCATATAAAATGTTTGAGCAGCAGTGAAGGCCCGCCTACTCGCCTGTCAATCAATCGCCGTGCTACAAGTGTTTCATACTTCACCAGTCACATGCAACTCCAATCCCATCCAAAACATCATTTATCATTTCATTCCGTGTGTTGTTTTACGCTTTAACAGCGGGGGGGAGCTCGGCGACAGTGAGTGATGGTCTGTATGTGTTGTAGCAGCTCCGGGGGGGTCAGAGGTCAGAACTACAGCATGTTTCACTTCCCTTGCCTTCATCCAGGCAGAATTAAAGAGCGCGTGTTTTTGTAAATGCAAACACTGACAGTGTTAATGCGTAAGGATGTCCCCCCCCCCCCGCTGTATTTCTCTCGTAAGCAGCTTGTCTTTATTCAGCTGTTCTTAATGCTTCCTGTCCAAAGCCTGCGAGCGCAGGAAGTGATGCGCTGAAAACACACTTCAGCTGTTATGAGT
Source organism: Schizopygopsis pylzovi (assembly GCA_027422435.1). Classification (NCBI taxonomy): domain Eukaryota; kingdom Metazoa; phylum Chordata; class Actinopteri; order Cypriniformes; family Cyprinidae; genus Schizopygopsis; species Schizopygopsis pylzovi. The sequence continues at coordinate 585,702 of CM049828.1, forward strand.
TACTCCTGTGAAGTATTGCACATACTGTATGATGCAGTCTGTCTGAGTGAGAACAGTGTTGAGTGGAACAGGTGTGTGTTTCTCTGTGTGTGCGTGTATGTGTGTCTGTGTCTCTGTGTGTCTGCGTGTGTTTGTGTATGTGTGTGTGTCTCTCTGTGTGCGTGTGTGTGTGTATGTGTGTGTGTCTCTCTGTGTGCGTGTGTGTGTTTGTGTGTGTGTGTGTCTCTCTCTGTGTGTGTGTGTGTGTTTGTGTCTTTGTGTGTGCGTGTTTGTGTGTGTGTGTGTGTCTCTCTCTGTGTGTGTGTGTGTGTGTGTTGTGTGTGTGTGTGTGTGTGTGTGTGTGTGTGTGTGGTTCAGGTATACCCTACGTTATGGGACAAAATGTCCCCACAACGATGGCAATATCCAAAATCCTTGTCCGTGTGGGGACATTTTTTGGTCCCATGAGGAAACCAGCTTATAAATCAGACTAAGTGATGTTTTTTGAAAATGTAAAATTGCAGAATGTCTCCTGTGATGGTTAGGTTTAGGGATAGGGGCAGTGTAAGGGGATAGAATATACAGTTTGTACAGTATAAAAACCATTACGTCTATGGAAAGTCCCCATAAAACATGGAAACCCAACATGTGTGCATGTGCGTGTGTGTGTGTGTGTGTGTGTGGTTTATGAGGACACAAATTTGTATAATGACATGGGTATGACATAGGTATTACAAGGAGAAGGTGATTTATGAGGACATTTTCAGTGTCCCCATAATTTTAAACGCTTATAAATCATACAGAGTGAGTTTTTTTGAGGGAAAATAGAAATGCACCGTCTCCTGTGAGGGCTAAGTTTAGGTGTAGGGTAGGTGTAGGGCAATAGCACATACAGCTTGTACAGTATAAAAACCATTACGCCTATGGAGAGTCCCCGTAAACCATAAAAACCAACATGTGTGTGAGTGTGTGTGTGTGTGTGTGTGTGTGTGTGCACGCACATTTTTTTGTTTTCTACTTTTTAGTCCCCCCCCCTCCCCCCGGAAAATTTGAATGTATTAATTACTTTATTACTAAACTTTACTCTAATCAAAATATAAACACACCTATTAATTTAATCATTTAATGAATAACTGATGTATACATAATTCCACAAAATCATTACTTGTTCAAACCATCCGTTTCTTCCTTTAGATTTTTGTTTTAATTTTTCAGATTTTGTTACCAGATTTAGTTTTTTCATGTGTCAGTTTTTGTTTGCTTGCTTTTTTTAAATGTTTCTCTGTTTTCCACTTTTTCAGATACTTGTTTTGCCAGATTTATTTTTTTTCATTTGTTGGTTTTTGTTTGCTTGCTTTTTATTGTAATTTTTTTTACTTTTCAGATTTTTTTTTCTTACTTTCATTTGTTGCTTTTTTTGTGCATGTTTTCCACTTTTTCAGATTTTTTTTTTCAGATTTTTTTTTGTTTTTTTTTTTTGCTTGCTTATTTATTTTATTATTATTATTATTATTTTTTTTTTACTTTCATTTGTTGCTCTTTTTTTTGCATGTTTTCCACATTTCAGATGATTTATCATTCCCAGATGATGGTCTGATGTGTTGGAGATCGTGTCACAGCGTCGAGGCGGCGCGCGCGAGCGGTGAGCGTGTTTTTCTTCTTCATTAAGAGCGGCTCTGAAGAGTGTTAAATAATATTAATGAGCGCGAGAGTCGTTACTTACCTGGCTTTGCGCCGGCTCAAGTGATTTTATCGATCGGCACACTGATATTATCAGCAGCTTAAATAAGTTGATTAGCTCAAGCGCTATCTTTAAATAGATCTGGATGATGATGTTGATTGGGTGGAGCAGGACGCATCCATCTTTCTGATCTGCTAATAACTGGAATCCATCACTGCTCGCGCTCTCTCCGGAGTGCACGGGTTTAGCAGAACCGAGCCGGGAATGTAGGACAGCGAGAAGCAGCGGTTCAGAAACACACAGCACACTTCTGCAGACTCTGTTACTGTTACTCCGTCTGTTAATGCATGATAATCTAATAATGTCCTAGTGTTACGAACACATCGTTCTTCATAATATTAGAGATCATATATGTGACCCTGGAGCCACAAAACCAGAGGTTTGAGATGTTTATGCATCATCTGAACACTGAATAAATCATATTTCCATTGATGTATGGTTTGGATCATATTTGAGAATCTGAGGATGCAAAAAAAACATAATATTGAGAAAATTATCTTTAAAGTTGTTTAAATGAAGTTCTTAGCAATGCATATTAATAATCAGAAATTAAGTTTTGATATATTTATGGTAAATATCTTCATGCAACATGATCTGATTTTTGGCATAAAATAAAAATGTATAATTTTGAGCCATACAATGTATTGTTGACTAAATATAGCTGTGCTGCTTATGACTGCTGATGATCATAAATCTGTAAGTAGTTACAAATAAATTGCATTTTGATTAGAGTAAAATTTTGTGTAAAAAATGCATTGATCTGAAAAAGTAGAAAAGAGGAATAAAAGATAACTGAGTATACAATAAACTGATATTCTGTACAATTAATAATATTCTTGCATTATGAAAACACCAGCTCTTTGTGAAATTATAGATCATTACAGTGTTTGTATTTTTAATAGAGTAAAACTGTGTAAAATATGTATTCATCTGGAAAAGTAGAAAATTAAAACAAATAAAATATAAAAAAATATTATAACAAAAAATTATTAATATTGAAAAGTAGAAAACAGCTAAATTAAAATATTAACAAAATTAAAATATAAAAAAATAATCTGGAAAAATATTATAAAATAGAATTGTGGAACTGATAATCGGATGGTTTGAACAATTAATAATATTCTTGCATTATGAAAACACCAGCTCTTTGTGAAATTATAGATCATGTTTGTATTTTGATTAGAGTAAAAGAATTATTAATCTGAAAAAATCTGGAAAAGTAGAAAACATAAAAGAGAACTGAGTATGTAATAAACTGATGGTGTTAAACAGCGGTTATTATTTACATTACTGTATGATCATTTCTATAAAATAACTGATGTTTGTGTTTTATTAAAGTAAACATTTTTGTAAAATTGTTTTTAATTAATTAATAATCTGGAAAAAAATCTAGTAGAAAACAAAAAAATATAATCTGGATAAAAAAAAAGAAATTAAAATAAAATCTGGAAGAAAATAATTTTAAAAAGGAGAATATTAATAATATTCTTGCGTTATGAAAACACCAGCTCTTCATGAAATTATAGATAATTACGGTGTTTGTATTTTGATTAGAGTAAAAGTGTATAAGATATGTATTAATCTGGAAAAATATGGAAAAGTGAAAAACAGAAAAAAAATATTTGACATAAAACAAATATAAAAACTGTATTAAAAAAAATAATATCAAATAGAATTGAGGATCAGATAAATGGTTTGAACAATTAATACTATTCTAGCATTATGAAAACACCAGCTCTTCATGAAATTATAGATAATTACGGTGTTTGTATTTTGATTAGAGTAAAACTGTATAAAATATGTATTAATCTGGAGAAATATGTAAAAGTGAAAAACAGAAAAAAATAAAATCAGCAAAAACAGAATTAAGGATCAGATAAACTGGTGGTTTGATCACATCAGCTCATAAAACTATATTAATAAAGCATGATATTTTCTGCAAATTAACATCTGTGTTTGTATTTTATGATATTGTATGAATGAAAGCATATTCTTTGCTAGGAGCACGTCTGCGCAGTGTTTATATGAGAAGCTGCTCCTCGTTATAATGCAGTAACCAGCGTGCATAAATAAATATCATAATAAAAAGTCATAATGCAGGACAGATTATGGAAATGATAATTTGAGAAATGGCATAGACACACCTCTAAATGTGTGTGAATTATTAAATTATGCATAAATGCGCACAGCTGTGCTTTAACATGAGGTGATGAGTTACAGCCGGATTATCATTTTTTTAAATGTAATAATATTTATTAAAAAATTAAACTCTGTTGTGAATGTGTAGCTCTAACGAGGCCTCCAGTAGATTAACGATCAGCAATAATTTTAGCATTTTTGCCTCTATTTTGATATTTTTAGGAGAGACAGAAAGCATGAGAAAAAAAGAGTCGAAGTGACAAAACCAGATTATATATTATATTATTATATTATCATAAACTTTAGCACCTTTTAACGTTGCATCTAAAAGCACTTAAAAGACAAATTCAAACATGCATTAATTAAAAACAAATGCATTTAATGCACAATGCAGATAAAAACATATGAACTGAAGTTATGATTTGCATGCTTTTCATGCATTATTTCATGTATTAAGCTGAAATTCTGACATTATAATGTACAGCATAAAAATGTATATTCATTTTAAGACTTGCTCTATATTAATTTGAACAGTGTTAGTAAATTATTAGTGTTTTAAAGTGTATATTAGATGACAGAAAATTTACTTTAATATCCAACATCAGTCAATATGCATTTAATATATTGATTAATACTGGCATTAGTATTAATTCATTTTGATCATGCATTAAATTAAAGGGTTCTATGATTGTTATTATTACTAATGTTGTTTAAAGTCTATATGTATCATTTTGTATGTTGGTTGTTTTTAAGACAAAATTGTGGCTGTAAATATTGTATTGAAATGATATTGTATTCATAATTGTTTTGTCAAATATGAACACAGTTGATTTTGCCATGAATACAGCCATTGCTGCTGATGTAGATATATTAATAGATAATCAATTAATTAATATTGACTGATGCTGATACATATGTAACCAATCATAAGTATATTTGTTGCAATAGCCAAATGTATGGCTCAAAATTATACATTTTTATTTTATGCCAAAAATCATTAGGATATCCATGATGTACATTTCCTACCATAAATATATCAAAACGTAATTTTTGATTATTAATATGCATTGCTAAGAACTTCATTTAAACAACTTTAAAGATTAATTTCTCAATATTTAGATTTTTTTTGCATATTTTCAAATATTGTCCTATCATAACAAATCATACATCAATTGAAATATTATTTATTATTTAAAAAAATACCCTTATGACTGGTTTTGTGCTGTAGGGTCACATATATATGGTGCATAAAATCACTAATTAACCTGCACGCCTGTTTGAGATTCTCACTGAATCAGTTCGTTCGTTCGTTCGTTCGTTCGTTCGTTCGTTCGTTCGTTCGTTCGTTCGTTCGTTCGTTCAGTTAAACGGTTCAAACGAAGCAGGATTATTCTCTCCGCTCCGAGCGTTATTGATATTCCTGGTGTTTTTTTCCAGGCTGGCAGAAGCTTTTCTTGCTCAGCCAACTGTGAACACAACTCCCGGCCTTAATTTGATTAAACACTCTGTTAGGAACAGCAATTAATGCACTTTCTCTGGCCATTTTTAATGGCTCGCAGCAATTAATACATTGGATCTTGTTAATTATTCTGCTGTTTTTGGTCATAGGTGATGGGTCCAGCGGAGATGTTGTTGGAGAGCGCTGTCACGGCCTGAAAGCTCAGCACACTTGAAGCTGGAATCCATTTATTCCCCAGACCGGGCCTAATTACCCCTCTCTGCCACAGGTACGAGCGCCTTCATCCCGGCCCGAGCCCGTTTGCACCCAACCAATAGGAAAAGATTAATTGTTTGCTTTCTCTTGTATCTCCGGGGACACGGGTCGCTTAATAAAGAAAAATAATTCTCCCTCGCACACCCGATTGGGCTTGTTCCCCCAAAAATGTGTGTGGAGGCTTTTGTTCTCGTTAGCCATTACATTCCCGGGAATGAAGGATAATTGACGAGCGTCGAAGCGCTGTTGGGCACGAGTTGCATCATCATTTGTACGCCCGTTTCTCTTTAATTCCTCTTTATGGAAGCAAAATTAGGCTTCCATGTGGCTCGCTCGCTTGCCGTTCTCCATTGGACGCGCGTGCAATTAGAGATCTGTGTTAATTGAGCGCCGCAGCGTTTGCTGAGTGAACACATCACGGCATTCTGCTCGACGCAGAGGTCAATAAACGCATGCGGAAATGCAAATGCACTGTAACGTGTCAGATAAGTGACCTTTTGTGGTCGAAATGATTCACCGACACCTCGTTCATCACTAGAGCAGCGTCTGAACAATTAAAGACGGTTATGGTCCTAAACGAAGCTCCTTTCAGGTGTTTTTACTTGTTTTCTTTCTGTCAAGCGATTACAGTTTTTCATCTAATTAATTACATTATACATGATACAATTAAATTATACTCTAAATATGAAAGTAAAAGCCCCTGTAGGTGGCAGCAAGTCACTGTCTTAATGAGTGAGTCATTGAATCATTCACTCGACCGGTTTGTGCAAACGACTGATTCATTCAGAAACAAAGCAGGTGACTGTCTTTATGAATGAGTCACTGAATCATTGACTCACTCAATTCGTTCAAACGACTGATTCATTCAGAAACAAAGCAGGTGACTGTCTTTATGAATGAATCACTGAATCATTGACTCACTCAATTCGTTCAAACGACTGATTCATTCAGAAACAAAGCAGGTGACTGTCTTTATGAATGAGTCACTGAATCATAACTCACTTGATTCGTTCAAACGGTTGATTTATTCAGAAACAAAGCAGGTGACTGTCTTTATGAATGAATCACTGAATCATTGACTCACTTGATTCATTCAAACAGTTGATTCATTCAGAAACAAAGCAGGTGACTGTCTTTATGAATGAATCACTGAATCATTGACTCACTTGATTCATTCAAACGGGTGATTCGTTCAGAAACAAAGCAGGTGACTGTCTTTATGAATGAATCACTGAATCATTGACTCACTTGATTCATTCAAACGGGTGATTCGTTCAGAAACAAAGCAGGTGACTGTCTTTATGAATGAATCACTGAATCATTGACTCACTTGATTCGTTCAAACGACTGATTCATTCAGAAACAAAGCAGGTGACTGTCTTTATGAATGAATCACTGAATCATTGACTCACTTGATTCATTCAAACAGTTGATTCATTCAGAAACAAAGCAGGTGACTGTCTTTATGAATGAATCACTGAATCATTGACTCACTTGATTCATTCAAACGGGTGATTCGTTCAGAAACAAAGCAGGTGACTGTCTTTATGAATGAATCACTGAATCATTGACTCACTTGATTCATTCAAACGGGTGATTCGTTCAGAAACAAAGCAGGTGACTGTCTTTATGAATGAATCACTGAATCATTGACTCACTTGATTCGTTCAAACGACTGATTCATTCAGAAACAAAGCAGGTGACTGTCTTTATGAATGAATCACTGAATCATTGACTCACTTGATTCGTTCAAACGACTGATTCATTCAGAAACAAAGCAGGTGACTGTCTTTATGAATGAATCACTGAATCATTGACTCACTCGATTCATTCAAACGACTGATTCATTCAGAAACAAAGCAGGTGACTGTCTTTATGAATGAATCACTGAATCATTGACTCACTCGATTCGTTCAAACGGCTGATTAAGTGAATGACTTTATGAATGAGTCACTGAATCATTGACTCACTTGATTCATTCAAACGGTTGATTCATTCAGAAACAAAGCAGGTGACTGTCTTTATGAATGAATCACTGAATCATTGACTCACTTGATTCATTCAAACGGTTGATTCATTCAGAAACAAAGCAGGTGACTGTCTTTATGAATGAATCACTGAATCATTGACTCACTTGATTCATTCAAACGGCTGATTCATTCAGAAACAAAGCAGGTGACTGTCTTTATGAATGAATCACTGAATCATAACTCACTTGATTCATTCAAACGGCTGATTCATTCAGAAACAAAGCAGGTGACTGTCTCTATGAATGAATCACTGAATCATTGACTCACTTGATTCATTCAAACGGTTGATTCATTCAGAAACAAAGCAGGTGACTGTCTTTATGAATGAATCACTGAATCATAACTCACTTGATTCATTCAAACGGCTGATTCATTCAGAAACAAAGCAGGTGACTGTCTTTATGAATGAATCACTGACTCACTCGATTCATTCAAACAGCTGATTAAGGGAATGTCTTTATGAATGAATCACTGAATCACTGACCCACTCGATTCATTCAAAGCCATGGATTAAATCAGTAATGAATCACTGCCGTGTGTTTCTCGGTGACGCTCAACAGTTCTGCTGTGGAAATATTTTCATTTGCAAACACAATATTGAATCTAAAACACAATATCAACGTCTTGTTTATTGATCACATTTGCAATGGTGCAGATATTGGGGAGAAACAGCACATGCTGGTGTGATATTGCTAAACTATATCATATGATATAAATATAATATTTTGACCCTCATATCTTGAATTTTAGGCTCCTATAACTGCATTCGAACCGTCAGTCGTTTTGCATCATGTTCATTAAACACCGCATCAATGTAACATGCCTCATTTTCAGCCCATGTTTACTTTATCAAATAACGCCTGGTGTTATTGATGCATTTGGGTCTTTTTCACATCCAGACTCTGAAAGCGAGTTCTGGTTTTCTGTGCCGGATCAAAGAAGACGGATGCCGGGCGATTGGGCCGCTGACATAATGCACTGTGGCACGCAGCTTGCTTTTATTAGCACAAGCCTGTTATTTCCCCGCGACTCTAAGTGTAGACGGGCAGTGATAAATGCTGTCGCACACGCTTGATGCGATTCATTTGTCAACGGGCTGAAAAAGGTTAATCAGTATTCTCTAGCCGGGTCTCCCTCGCAGCAGTAATTGTGGTCCAAACACGTGCAGCTGGGGACCCGAGTTACATGCAATTATATTTCCGTCCATCTGCAGGGGAAAGATCATAATGAAAGCCAGCCGACGTCATAATTTATACTGCGAGTATTTCACACGCAGACCTGAATGACCATAGGAAACGCTGGGGGAAATCAATGCAAATTCATATTTCATAAAGCCATAATTGCGTTTGAAAGTGTGCGGTGGTCGTTTGTTTCAGCGGACGGCTGCTGACAGTACCATACATTTGAGCTCCAGCTCTTATTTCATCCCACACGCCTTCGATTTCCCAGCGCTCGTCTTTTTAGTGAAAACAAGGGGTTTGTTGTCAAAGAAAATGGGGCTTTTTTTAACACTTGACAACGTTCTATCATCTGTGAAGTTATCGATTTGCCAGTGTTTTAACCATCAAACTGGATCTGTTTGAGCGACTCTGGTTTTTAAACAATTTCTTTGACAGGCGAGGCGTCACAGCAATTGCCTCGCTTTTAAAGACAGTATTTGCCGAGAGCCCTTCAAGTGGAAGGAGTATCAGAGCGCCCAGGGGCCGACAGAGTTGTCACGCTCCAAGCATGGCTAAAAAATGAAGCGCCTTTGCTTTATAGATTGCTGTTAGGTCAACAAAACTTCGGCAGCATTGATTAACTTGACAGTGAATGCAGCAGTACATTTATCACTAATAGCCGAACATCTAGTAAGAGCCAAACAAACACCAAAAAAACAGGATCCAGATGTAGCATTAATTGAAGCTGTGCAGTGTCTTATCTGGCTCTCGGTTAAAGAGTTTAAAGCCGGCTGTTGATGGGGCTCTGATTTGCATGAGCGGCTATAAAACACGTCACAGTTTCGCATCGATTAGTTGTCACCTGGGCTTCAGCTTCACTCCTAGGTTTTTTTTTCGCCCGTTTTGCATACGCTATCGACCGGGAGCGGGTAAATGAGCAGAACGCGCCGAGACCGGAGGATGAATTGTTTACGTGCATAAAAATAACCTTTCAATAGTGGAAGATGCATGGTGCTGGCGTTCTGCTGCCCCAAGCAGATGGCATTCAGCTGCTATTGATCCGGCACCAGAACCGGACCTAAAAGCCTTCGAGACGCGCGACACTTCATAAACGCCAGCGTGTATTCAGCGGATTTGATGCATGGGATAAAATATCATCTTCACTGCGGTAAAAAAACTGGTTTATGAAATGGAAATGGCTCATATAGACTAATATAGTGAGAATATTAAACTTAAAATATTGAGCACAAAACCAGTCATATGGGTATTTTTTGTTTTGTGCATCATTGGAAAGCTGAATAAAGCTACTGTACAAGTAAATGACTTAAAATATTATGTTTTCTGTCAAAATAAATAAATAAATCAATCAAGCAGAAATATCTGCTAATGAGGCATAAAACAATCTTGTTTAGCTTTTGAATTAAGATTATTTTTATGACCCCATTAGCAGATATTTCTGCTTGTTTTAAGGAAAAACACATTTGTTTCAGAAAATAAGACATAATATCTTACATCGTTTCACTTGTACAGTAAATTCATCTTAATTCAAGAATGTTTAGATGTTTATGCTGGAAAAGTAAGAAAATATGGCCCCACTTTATATTAAGTGGCTTATGTATTACATTAAAATTAATAATTTGATCCAATGCACTTTTTGTGTACATGCATGTTTTAAAATTGTACTTATATTTTTAAAAATACATTTATAATTACACTGTTGACTCATACTTACACCTTAAGACTGAACCAGTGGGGCATTTATTACCCTTTTACCTTTTATGTCAAATTCAAAAGTGTATTTTTATAAGCTTTTGTTTCAAAATGTCTAATTAAAACAATGCAATAAGAAGAATAGGTTGCCGGTCAAATAAAATCATTATTAACTAAATTAATTTGCACTAGAGTGCACAAAAGTGGCTATTTACAGAGATTTAATGAGTGCAATTAACTTCAGAAATTCATGTTGAGGTTAACGTTTTAAATATACAATTTTGAAAATAGAAATATTCAATGATTTAAATAACTGAAATGATACTTTAAAATGAAACTAAGACTGTCGTTAGTTGACGGCAACTTACTGATTTGATCACTGAATCATTGATTCAATTGATTCATTCGAACGACTGATTCATTCGGGAACAAAGCAAGTCCCTGCGTCCCAATGTGTATATATCCACCCTATCTGCTCCAAATAGTATTGAACATTACTAATATCATATTTAGGATGGATAGTATGCACATTGGGACTCAAGCAGTGACTGTCTTTATGAATGAGTAATTGAATCGACTCGATTCGTTTAAGAGCAGATTCATTCAGAAACGAATCAACGCTGTGTTTGAATGGAGATGTGCAGCGGCTCAGTTGTGAGTTTATTCAACTATTTTAGTTGAAGTTACGCCGTATACACACTAGGGAAGGTCAAGGATTTGCGTATACAACTTAATAAAGCATACAGATACGTAACAACATCGTTTTGTGACATTCAGTTCATTCATAAATTCACCCAGTCTGTGTCGCGAAGCACCGTCTTTCTGATAATCACACCGTATTTCTGCTGACGACTGTAGCTAAGCTTGAAATTAATTATACAAGAGATATGAAACGAACTACACTCTTTCAGTGTTTACGTTAACATCATAGAAACGACAGAAAATGAGCCAGAACGGATACCGTCCTACGCGTACTGAAAACCAAGCCTATGCTATCGTAACGTTACCTGGTAATATTTAGTGATTTACATTGTCTGACTATAACAGTATTGCATGATTTTGCTCTATTTCATCAAATAAAATAGTTGAATAAACTCACAACTGAGCCGCTGCACTTCTCCATGCAAACACAGCGTTGATTCGTTTCTGAATGAATCTGCGCTTAAACGAATCTAGTGAGTCGATTCAATTACTCATTCATAAAAACTGTCACTGCTTGAGTCCCAATGTGCATACTATCCATCCTAAATATGATATTAGTCATGTTCAATACTATATGGAGCAGATAGGGTGGATATATACACATTGGGACGCAGGGACTTGCTTTGTTCCCGAATGAATCAGTCGTTCGAACGAATCAATTGAATCAATGATTCAGTGATCAAATCAGTAAGTTGCCGTCACCTAACGACAGTCTTAGTTTCATTTTAAAGTATCATTTCAGTTATTTAAATCATTGAATATTTCTGTTTTTAAAATTTTATATTTAAGACATCAATCTCAACATGAATTTCTGAAGTTAATTGCACTCTAAATCTCTGTAAATAGCCACTTTTGTGCACTCTTGTGCAAATTAATTTAGTTAATAATGATTTTATTTGATCGGTAACCTATTTTTCTCATTGCGTTGTTTTAATTAGAAAGGTAAAAAACAAAGCTTATGAAAATACACTTTTGAATTTGACATAAAAGGTAACACTTCAAATAAAAATTTGAAATAAATGCTCCTGTAAATCACTTTAAGGAGTCCAATATTACATGTACAAATGACAATAAACTACTTACCTACTACTTTGTAATGGGAAGGATATTTTTTGTTGTTGAGGAGAAGGTGCTCCTGAATTTATTTCACTGTGCCCTTAATTAGTATTTTTTAATTAGCAGCACAAGAGCTCCTAAAAGTAAAAGTAAGCGTGGAGCCCTGTTTAGTGCGTGTGGGGGTGCTCTGGGACGGGTGAGTATGAGGCTGGGAAAGGAACAATCACTACAACAAACTAGACTACACCACTGGACTTAACTCACCCTTAAACCGACCCAAACCAGTCCCTAACCTACCCGTGTCCACCTCAATAGCAGCAGAAGTGTTTCGCAACACAATACGCACAATGTGCTTATTTTTAGATGAAGCTAATATAAAATCATTTTTAGCAGTGAATTAAAAGCTGTTGCTTTATTTGATATCAGCATTGGATGCATCGTCCAGTCCTGCTATTAACACGATTGGCGTTTTAATGACTCATCAGGTGATAATGAAGCAGGTTAACCGTACCAGCATCCGTTGTTTCAGGGCTGTCTCGGCGTCACCGTCTTCTCGGCACTAATTAGTTTCCGAGGGAGCCGGGAACGAGCCCTTCTCACACATCTGAGAGAGGAGAGCTCACATTAGCCAGACAAATACAGAGCGGCCGGCTGTAAAACTGCCGTGTCGAGGGCTTCTAGAGAGCATCTGATCCTCGGACACCGCAATCTGTTTTCATTTGCCCCGTACCAAACTTCTCCAGAGCTTCCCAAGTACTTACCCCGGATAAAAAGTGCACGCTCTTAAAAATAAAGATGCATCACGATGCCATAGGAGAACATGTTTGTCTAAATGTTTCCGGGAAGAATCTTTAACATCTGAAGAAGCTTTCAGGCGAAAGAAGGTTCTTGGGATTATACGAAAGAGATGTGAAAACAAAAACGGTTCTTCTGTGAAGAGAAGAAAATACGCTCCATCTATAACTTTAGCCAGGTAACAAGAAACTAGTTCATATTCACCTCTGCACTGCAAAACATGATTCTCTTACTAAGTGTTTTTGTTTTGTTTTCTGGTATAAATGCTTAAAACGAGCAGAAATATCTGCTAATGCGGCAAGAATAATAATCTTGAATTAAGATGAGTTTTCTGACCCCATTAGCAAAAATAAAAACAATAATATCACTTGTACAGTAAATGCATCTTGATTCAAGAATGTTTAGATATTTATTCTAGAAAACAATCATATTTTTTGCAGTGTGTTATTAGACATGATGTATTCACAAAATACAGGCATTTATGTAATACATCCAATTTGTGCATTAATGCTGTTATGTTAAATAAAGTTGACTAACTACAGCAAATCAAGTACCTGGACGCCGTTATTGTTGTCTCGTCTCAGACGCGCTGCAATAGCGATCCTGCGCGCAATTCTCAAAACAACCACAAGATGGCAGCGTTTATCGGTGAATCCGATATTACAAAACCGATATCCGATAACGATAAAATGCTTAAATATCGGGAAAAATATCGGTAAATCGATCGATCTCTAATCTTGATTCAAGAATGTTTAGATATTTATTTTAAAATAAATAAAATAATTTATTTATTATTTATAATAATACCCCCCCCCCCCCCCGGGTTTCACAGACAAGGCTTAAACCTAATCCCATCTGAGCTGTTTCAACTAAAATAAACTTGCACTGATTGATCTTAAATTACATCAGTGCCTTTATTTTTGTCTCAAGATGGCTCACAGTAATGTGTTTTTTCTAAAGCATGTTTATAAAAATTACTTAAATGTCCTAATTAACCCATGGCTTAATCCTGGTTTAGTCTAAACTCTGTCTGTGAAACCGGGCTAATATCTTAAATTATTTCACTTGTACAGTAAATGCATCTTGATTAGTGATCGACCGATATTGATTTTTTATAACTGATAATTTGCATGTTTATGTACCCGATAACCGATATGCAGAACCGATATTTATTTGCGTGAAGTCCACCAGTTTGAGTTTCTTCTGTTAAACATAAAAGGAGATATTTTGAAGAATGTTTATAACCAGTATTTTTTCATACTATGGAAGTCAAAAGGGATCATTAACTCTTCAATTACCCATTCTTCAAAATATATATTTTTTTACGTTCAGCAGAAAAATATTAATATTAAGCGACATACATTTCAGACACAATATTGCCAATTTAAACAGTCTTTGCTCCACAATATTTCCAGAGTCACAGCTGAACGTTTGCATCTGCGATCAACAGCATTTCTGAATGAATTGTTTGAGTCGATGATTCAATGACTTATTCATAAAAACAGCCATTTGCTTCATTTCTGAAATCAATTAATGAATCAATGACTCATTAAATACAAAGACTAAAACACTAAGAGAATAATTTTTTGCAGTGCTCTTTCCAAAGTCAATTATTTAATAATGCATTGCATTTAAAAAGCGAGTGCAGTATACTTGTCTTATCAGAATATGCCAAAATATGTACAGATGTGTGAAGTGTTTATTTTATGAATGCTTCACATCATGTCTAATAACAGAGGTGAAGTTATAGTAGGATACATATCTTTCCAGACCGTATTTTGGTCCAGGGATGCACGTTTTATTACCTTGGCTCGGTCGACGGTCAGACCCCCCCGGCGTGATTTAACAGCATGATTAGTGGTGCTGGGAAGATTCAAACAGCTGCTGATTCTCGGTCCGGACTCAAACCGGCTGATTTATTAAGCAACACTTTCTTTTCTGGCTTCTGAGGCCGTGATGAATGTGGTGCTATGCATAAATTTACCACAACGGCTCCGGCGTGAACACTTTATCTTAATGATTAAACATTGCCCTGATCAGTGGCCTAACTGCTTTCATCTATCCTGCGCGACTAAACTCTGTCAGCGGCGTCTCAGAGTATTCGAGGGCTTCGAAAGCATCTTTCAAGCACAAAGAAAAAGACACTTTGCAGGATGCAAATATTAAAAATAATCACGAAACTGTAAGCAGTGATAGAAACTTCCCCTGGTGAAAAATAAATATACTTATTAAATATATATCATGCTAAGTATAGCCTAATACTTGTTCATATTTATATACTTAAAATAAAATGTCCTGTAATTGTACTTATGGTATAATAAACTGGTATAATCTATAAAATAATCACAAACCTGTAAGCAGTGACAGAAACTTATTTAATATATTAATTTTACTTGTACAGTAAATGCATCTAATACTAAGTATGTAAATCATTTTTAAATAATGTGAGTTTTATTTTTGGATGAACTATCCCTTTAAACTTAGCCTATGTTTTAAATCTATTTATTAATTAATTGCATCCCATTGATAAAGTGAGACGGACCTAAACATGACCACTGTATTCAACCCTTTCTTTCCCTTTGTCTTCATCCGTGGCCGTTCATGCCGCCTGCACAAAAAGTGTAGCGCGTTTGATCCGAAGCGGCTTGAGTTCATATATAAATAGTTCCTTTGGGCCCCGGGGCCCCGAGCTCCACGCGGTCGAGGCTGTTTTGGCAGAGAGCGCAGTCGTAGTCTCAGAAGGAGAAGCGCGCTCTCCGCTTACCGCGGTAATTGGCTGATGAAGAGTCTCGGGCCCTAAAAAGAATGTCAGGGTTCGATTTCCCGGGATCCTGAGTGAGGATATGTCACCATTTACGCTGCTTTCGGGTGACACCGAAACTCTGGGGAAATCATTACTCTGTTTATGCCTCTGCCCCGTCGCACCGCGCTTCCCTTTGATATTTTCACAATGTTTTTCCACTGAGTGATGGTACCTCACCGGGGTCGGGGAGAACAAGTCCCTTTTGTAAATTTGTGACCATATTTTAACGGGCAAAAGAGAAAAAGGCAGACAATTGGTGACGCGTAGCGGGAAGCCGCTGAGAGGCTTGAAGGGACGATCAATGCTGTCCAGCAGGTGTCTTCTCCGAGTAAAGAGATGCTGTTATTGATTTCTGGGGCCGCAGACACAGTTTTAGACCGGATTGCTTTGAGCGCGCTGAATTTGGGCTTTTTATTCCACAGCAGTAAATAATGTTTAAATACTTTTTGCACTGCAAATTAAACTTTAATGACCCTGTGTTTTTGTGTATTCATTAGGACATTTTTCTGCTTATTAGGGCTGCATTTATTTTATTAAATATACAGTAAATGCAGTAAAAATGTGAAATATTATTGAAATTTAAAATATCTGTTTTCTGTGTGAATATGTGTTAAGCTGTAATTTATTTCTGTGATCAAATCTGTATTTTCAGCATCATTACTGCAGTCTTCAGTGTCACATGATCTTCAGAAATCATAATAATATGAAACATTTCTGATTATTATTAATGTTAAAACATATTTTTCCTGCTCAATATTTTTGTGGAAACAGTGATATACTACCATTCAAATGTTTGGGGTATGAAAGATTAAAAATTAAAATAACACTTTTATTTATCACTGATGCATTAAAGTAATCAAAAGGGACAGTAAAGACATTTATAATGTTACAACATGTTTCAATTTCACACAAATTATGTACTTTTAAACTTTCTATTCATCTGTGAATCCTGAAAAATTAAATGTATCACGGTTTCCACAAAAATATTGTGCAGTGAAATAACATCGCTAATAATCAGTTTCTTGAGCAGCATATTATTATGATTTCTGAAGATCATGTGACACTGAAGACTGCAGTAATGATGCTGAAAATACAGATTTGATCACAGAAATAAATTAAAACAGATATTAAAATAGAAATCAGCTGTTTTAAATTGCAATGATATTTCACATTTTTATTGAATTTTTGATCAAATAAAAGCAGCTTTGGTGAGCACTGCTGAAATTAAACATTAATCAAAATGTATAAATGTGAGTCTGTCACTAACTGTGAATATCTGCGCAGACGTCTGATCCGATCTGTCAGACACGTCAGCGTGATGATTCCAGCTCTAATTGTAAAGACCTGCAGGACTGGGAGCTCTGGGTAATAATTGTCAGAGTTACACAGGGTTAGACGTGTCATTACAGGCACGTCAATACGGCAGAAACTGAGAGGAGATCTGTAAATGATTCGCTTGTCAGTGGAGAGACTTCAGCACCCGCCGTAATCAATATGCAATGCTGACAATATTATATAAAAGCAGACATCATAAAAAGCCACGTTTAAACGTTAGATGAGGATGCATTTGATAACTGATACTCATCTGATAAATATAGGCCTGTTTTTTTGTGTATTTTTTTTAGTCAGCAGTGCTGATCTATGGAAGCCTGTTTCCGACACTGAATTATAATAATACAAAAACAATTATTGAGACTTTTTCATCTCACAATTCTGACTTTTTTCACAGAATTGCGAGATATAAAGTCAAACTTGCGAGATATAAAGTCAGAATTGCGAGATATAAAGTCTGTCTTGCGAGATATAAAGTCAGAATTGCGAGATATAAAGTCCAACTTGTGAGATATAAAGTCAGAATTGCGAGATATAAAGTCAGAATTGCGAAATATAAAGTCAGAATTGTGAGATATAAAGTCTGTCTTGCGAGATATAAAGTCTGTCTTGCGAGATATAAAGTCTGTCTTGCGAGATATAAAGTCTGTCTTGCGAGATATAAAGTCAGAATTGCGAGATATAAAGTCTGTCTTGCGAGATATAAAGTCAGAATTGCGAGATATAAAGTCTGTCTTGTGAGATATAAAGTCTGTCTTGCGAGATATAAAGTCAGAATTGCGAGATATAAAGTCTGTCTTGTGAGATATAAAGTCAGAATTGCGAGATATAAAGTCAGAATTGCGAGATATAAAGTCTGTCTTGCGAGATATAAAGTCTGTCTTGCGAGATATAAAGTCAGAATTGTGAGATATAAAGTCAGAATTGCGAGATATAAAGTCTGTCTTGCGAGATATAAAGTCAGAATTGCGAGATATAAAGTCTGTCTTGTAAGATATAAAGTCTGTCTTGCGAGATATAAAGTCAGAATTGCGAGATATAAAGTCTGTCTTGCGAGATATAAAGTCTGACTTGCGAGATAGAAAGTCAGACTTGCGAGATATAAAGTCAGACTTGCGAGATATAAAGTCAGAATTGTGAGATATAAAGTCAGAATTGCGAGATATAAAGTCAGAATTGCGAGATATAAAGTCTGTCTTGCGAGATATAAAGTCAGAATTGCGAGATATAAAGTCAGACTTGCGAGATATAAAGTCAGAATTGCGAGATATAAAGTCAGACTTGCGAGATATAAATTCAGAATTGCGAGATATAAAGTCTGTCTTGCGAGATATAAAGTCAGAATTGCGAGATATAAAGTCAGAATTGCGAGATATAAAGTCTGTCTTGCGAGATATAAAGTCTGTCTTGCGAGATATAAAGTCTGTCTTGCGAGATATAAAGTCCGTCTTGCGAGATATAAATTCAGAATTGCGAGATATAAAGTCTGTCTTGCGAGATATAAATTCAGAATTGCGAGATATAAAGTCTGTCTTGCGAGATATAAAGTCAGAATTGTGAGATATAAAGTCAGAATTGCGAGATATAAATTCAGAATTGCGAGATATAAAGTCTGTCTTGCGAGATATAAAGTCAGAATTGTGAGATATAAAGTCAGAATTGCGAGATATAAAGTCAGAATTGCGAGATATAAAGTCTGTCTTGCGAGATATAAAGTCAGAATTGCGAGATATAAAGTCAGAATTGCGAGATGTAAAGTCAGAATTGCGAGATATAAAGTCAGAATTGCGAGATATAAAGTCAGAATTGCGAGATATAAAGTCAGAATTGCGAGATATAAAGTCAGAATTGCGAGATATAAAGTCAGAATTGCGAGATATAAAGTCAGAATTGCGAGATATAAAGTCTGTCTTGCGAGATATAAAGTCTGTCTTGCGAGATATAAAGTCTGTCTTGCGAGATATAAAGTCTGTCTTGCGAGATATAAAGTCTGTCTTGCGAGATATAAAGTCAGAATTGCGAGATATAAAGTCAGAATTGCGAGATATAAAGTCAGAATTGCGAGATATAAAGTCAGAATTGCGAGATATAAAGTCAGAATTGCGAGATATAAAGTCAGAATTGCGAGATATAAAGTCAGAATTGCGAGATATAAAGTCAGAATTGCGAGATATAAAGTCAGAATTGCGAGATATAAAGTCAGAATTGTGAGATATAAAGTCAGAATTGCGAGATATAAAGTCAGAATTGCGAGATATAAAGTCAGAATTGCGAGATATAAAGTCAGAATTGTGAGATATAAAGTCAGAATTGCGAGATATAAAGTCAGAATTGCGAGATATAAAGTCAGAATTGTGAGATATAAAGTCAGAATTGTGAGATGTAAAGTCAGAATTGCGAGATGTAAAGTCAGAATTGCGAGATATAAAGTCAGAATTGCGAGATATAAAGTCAGAATTGCGAGATATAAAGTCAGAATTGCGAGATATAAAGTCAGAATTGCGAGATATAAAGTCAGAATTGTGAGATATAAAGTCAGAATTGCGAGATATAAAGTCAGAATTGCGAGATATAAAGTCAGAATTGCGAGATATAAAGTCAGAATTGTGAGATATAAAGTCAGAATTGCGAGATATAAAGTCAGAATTGTGAGATATAAAGTCAGAATTGTGAGATATAAAGTCAGAATTGTGAGATATAAAGTCAGAATTGCGAGATATAAAGTCAGAATTGTGTGATATAAAGTCAGAATTGCGAGATATAAAGTCTGACTTGTGAGATATAAAGGCAGACTTGCGAGAAATAAAGTCAGACTTACGAGATATAAAGTCAGACTTGAGAGATGTAAAGTCAGAATTGTGAGATATAAAGTCAGACTTGAGAGATGTAAAGTCAGAATTGCGAGATATAAAGTCAGAATTTTGAGATATAGTCAGAATTGCGCGATGTAAACACACAATTCTGACTTTTTTTCTCTCTAAATTCAGACTTCTTTTCTCAGAATTGTGAGATATAAACTCGCAATTACCCTTTTTATTTTTCATCCAGTGTCGGAAACGGGCTTCCACACTGATCTAATAGAAAGAGAGCCGTGTGAAACAGAAGTGTAAGGAGTTTCTGAGCTCTGCCTCTATCAGGGGCAGTTTAAGAGGGTTTCTGATTCCAGGCTGATTTGTCTGCTCTTGACCTTTCCAGCAAACTGTCCCATCATGCAGCAGGAGCGCTCCTGGGGGACTGCAGCTCTGCTGATAATGAAGCCTGTCATCTCCGCTCACCTCCACGCCGGACACACTTCCAGCTCCAAACGGCTCCTCCATCGATTCCCTGCTATCTTCCAAAGCGGCTGAAATACCCTCCCAGAGCTCCTCGGAGCCGCACTTGTTGGCTGAAGATGTTGTAACAGGTCACAGTGGAGACGTCAGTGTCTGCGCGCCTCAGGATCTGTGAGTCTGTGCTTTATTTAACCTAACACCGTCGGAGTAAAACATCGGCTTAGAGGTAAAGGGTTCACCTGAAACAGCGATGTCTGATTACACTTTTAGATTTAGTACAAAAAACACACAAGATAAAAAAAACCGGGTCTTAGATTAGATCAGAAAGTGTTAAACTCTTGAAGCCGTGGCATTAAATGTTACATGCTTTGATTAAAAGTATTTAATTTAGTTTTTGTTTCACAGTCCATATAAACATTGCTTTACATTTAATCATTTAGCAGAAGCTTTAATCCAAAGCGACTTACAAATCATGACAAGCAATCAAAACCAACACAAGCAATAACATGCAAGTCTCCGTTAGCTGAACACAGTACACGTAGCAAGGTTTATATTTATATATACCGTTTTTGCTCACGGTTTTCCAAATTTTACTAAATTTACTTTATTTATTAAAATTGATTTCAAAGTCATTTCTGACCTATTTAAAGTGCATTTTTTCCCTAACTGTATTACATGCATGCATCATCTTTCATATCAAATTCTTACAATTTAGTATTAATTTAACTTAATATAATAAGATAATATAGGGCTGTTACCAATCATATGAAATCAGTATCTACAAAACCACTGCAGAAGAAACAGACGTGACTGGAGCAGCATTCAGAAGCGTTTACAAGGTTCAAGGTTTCTTTATTTGTCACATAATAAATTATACAGGGTATAATCAGAAGTGAAATGTAAAAACACAGCTGAAATATAGCATGAATGCATTTACACGGCATGCAATATTATAACAGCATTTATAATGTTGTGAGCTCAGTTGAAAAAAAAAAAAAAAATATATATATATAATATATATATTAGGGGTGTCAACGTTAACGCGTTAACGCATGCGATTAATCTAAAAATGTTAACGCGTAATTTTTTTTTACGTTAATTAATCTCATTATAAGGTTCGTCCCAACTTCTTGCCGTCATCGCAGCGCGGAAGGCTATCTGTCGTGTGTGACCAATCGGCAACCTCCCGCTCTCTCTCGTGAAGCCAACACGGACGTGACTGAAACTGTAATTCATCGACTGGCTACAAAAGAGAGTCAATCCCATAGACCCCCCCCCCATGTTAACATGCCCAACTTTACAGCAGAGAAAAACATATTTACAGCCTGGTGCAAAAAAATGGTTTTGGTCTATATCGCTAATTTTGCCCTTCGTGACATCTGTGAGGGGGGTGCATTTTTTTTAGAACACATCCGTTTAAATGATATTAAACCTTAAAGTTCTGCATAATTAAGGGCGTGGCCACTTGAGTGACAGGTGGATTGCCGCTGCCGTCACCACTATCGCGCTTGGTGGGTGTGGTTTCAGCAACAAGCTCCACCCACATCCCGCCTTTTTGCCCATTTTCGATTATCCGGGAGTGACACGCTGCCAAGATGGAGACGGACGGCTCCGCCCACTTTGAGCTTCAGAAACCGACGGGTGAGGACACGTACACTACGTCCATGTTTTATACAGTCTATGTGTGTGAGGAGTGTTGCCAGGGTAATGGCACAACAAGCGGCTATTTTGAAAATACAGTTTTTTTGGGCTACTTTTATAATGTACGGCGGCCGCCCAAAGTGTATATAGACAAATAGAACTGAAAATAGATCCTTTTACTAATGTTTATTATACTTGGAATATATACCTGGCGACAGTGGTGACGGCAGCAGCAATCCACCTGTCACTCAAGTGGCCACGCCCTTAATTATGCAGAATGTTAAGGTTTAATATAATTTAAATAGAGGGGGGGGGGGGGGGTATACATGTTAAACACAGCAGAAATAAACATGACAACAGCCACAGATTATAGAAGATAATAAACACACGATTACGATAGAATATGGCTTGTATGTGATTTTCTTGACATGAATGTGTACATCTGAAATGCTAATTTGCACATAATAGAAATATTAAAGAAAACATTATTGAACTAATATCACAAAAGCACAAATATATATTGGTTCGTATATATGCTAATAATATTCGCATTTGGCGGGTGTTAATGTCAAGCCCTGTGTATGTTTAAATATATATATATATATATATAACAAAAATAAAACATGAAAATAGAATAGAAAAGATTCAAGTTAGAGGCATTTAAAAAAAAACAAGCAGTTAGAAAACAAATAGAGTGTAAGAAGGTCAATTCTACAATAAAATAGAATTAGAATAGAGTTAGAAGGTCAAATAAAGATGGAAGGATTACATGCTTATAACAAAATACATTGAGATGCAAAAGTAAGGTTTTTTTTGCCAGAAATAAAATAAAATTATATTAAAACTGTTTTAATTTAGTTCTACTTAGATAAAATTTAAACTGAAAATAAAAAATGTATATATTTATACATATATACAATTTTGTAAAAAAGTGTATAGCTATAGATTATATTTACACTGTTAAAATAGCAAGATTTGCAATTAGTAGCAATTATCTGCACCTCAGTGTTGTAGTACATTATACAACAGTACGCAATAATAACGTATTGAGAGTAAATTCTAATTTTAATTCAAGTTATTAAATGGATGCCACGATAGTATGGCAATAAAGCCCCCCCTACATCTACCCTGAAACTTTTTGATTATTTACTTAATTTTTATAGAAAATAAATGCCTTTCCGATGCGATATGAGATTTGGAAAGGGAGAAAAACAGTTCGGGAAAAGGCGGGCTTCAAAAAGCACGCGCCTTAGCATCTGCGCCACTTAAACTGGTGTTAATGAGCATCTCTAATTAGCGTTGACTAACCAATCACGCGCTAGTGGGCGGAGTTAGTGTAAACAGCCTCTGCCAACAAGGCGGGCCATTTGCACTTCAAAAAACAACAACTAATACAACAATACAATTACTAAAACTTTAAGTCAAATATAAAATAATTAGAACAATTAACAAAAACTACAATAGTATCTCAATGATACCAAAGTTAACCAGTCAGAAGCTCCAAATTTAAAATAATACAACTTATTGTGTAGATTTATTGTGTTGCCTTTAATTTATTCCTTAAATTATCTTAATTTGGTTTTATAATGACCTGAAATATAGGTTTGTGTATGTGTATCGTTCTCGTTACTGTATGCTGATTAATTCAGTTTCCATGGAAACACTTTACAGTAAGGTTATGAACTAATAATGATTTATTAATCTTAGTTTACTAACACTGAACGAACAACGAACAGTCGTATTTTAAAGTGATAAAACACAGCTCTGATGTTTTTCACAGAAATAAAAGACATTCAGAAGAACAGTATTTTATTTTCAGAGCGCAGGATTATTGCTCAAGTCCACATGAAATCAAACTCTATTTATGCTCATAATTCATGCTTCTGCTGTTATTGTGAATGAAACGCTTTTCGTCATCCATTCAGCTGCTTTTGTTTCATTCTGAAATCACGATACAGACATTAAATAAGCTGTGAACTTCATCTCGTGCTGATTTAACCGATCTGTGCCATAATTAATACACATGATATGGTTAATTATGAAACTTTCTTTCAGATCAAAATTGATTCAGACACCTTTATCATTTCTCACATCATATCACAGTTTATTAATAATCAAATACAACAAGAACTCATGACTCATCTTTGATAGCATGATATGTTATGAATTGGGTTGAATAGCTGTCAGATATTAAAGTTAAGAACATAATTAGATAAAACCAATTT
>CM049828.1:615000-635000 GCA_027422435.1 Schizopygopsis pylzovi
CGCACGATCTCTCGATAAAGTACATTATTGAGAAATATATCTTAATATAACATAATCTGTTATGTCTTACATGAACGTTTAGTTAATATTAGGGGGAAAATCTGATGTGTAATATTATATTATATCCATGCATTTGTCACAGTTTGTCTTCCTCTGCCTTTGTCTCCTCACCCTTATATGGTCCTTCCTGTTTCCCAGTCATTATTAGTTCAGTCAGTGTCAGCCTTGTCTTGATTATGTCCCAGGTGTCTCCAGTTATGTCTCCCTATATAAGTCTGTTCTACCCCATGTTACCTGTGGATTATTCTGTGACCTCCAGACTGAGAGCCCGCGCTTCCCGAGCGCCGCCGAGAGCCCGCGCTTCCCGAGCGCCGCCGAGAGCCCGCGCTTCCCGAGCGCCGCCGAGATCCAGTGGCTGCTCCCCGACAGCGCCCTCCGGTGCCTGCTCCGAGACTGCGCCCTCCAGTGCCTGCTCCGAGGCTGCGCCCTCCAGTGCCTGCACCTCGCCAGTGCCCTCCAGTGCCTGCACCTCGCCAGCGCCCTCCAGTGCCTGCACCTCGCCAGTGCCCTCCAGTGCCTGCACCTCGCCAGCGCCCTCCAGTGCCTGCACCTCGCCAGCGCCCTCCAGTGCCTGCTCCGAGGCTGCGCCCTCCAGTGCCTGCACCTCGCCAGTGCCCTCCAGTGCCTGCACCTCGCCAGTGCCCTCCAGTGCCTGCACCTCGCCAGTGCCCTCCAGTGCCTGCACCACGCCAGTGCCCTCCAGTGCCTGCACCACGCCAGTGCCCTCCAGTGCCTGCACCACGCCAGTGCCCTCCAGTGCCTGCACCTCGACAGCGCCCTCCAGTGCCGGCTCCTCGTAAGTGCGCTTCAATTTCCCCGCTGGTTCCGTCCAGCTCTTCCGAGCGCCCCCGAGAGTCAGCGGCACCCGAGCGCCCACGCTGGCCCACGCTGGTCCCGTCCAGCTCACCTGGGCCTCCGCTGGTCCCGTCCAGCTCACCATTGCCTCCGCTGGTCCCGTCCAGCTCACCTTGGCCCACGCTGGTTCCGTCCAGCTCACCTGGGCCTCCGCTGGTCCCGTCCAGCTCACCATTGCCTCCGCTGGTCCCGTCCAGCTCACCTTGGCCCACGCTGGTTCCGTCCAGCTCTCCAGGGCCTCCGCTGGTCCCGTCCAGCTCACCATTGCCTCCGCTGGCCCTGTCCAGCTCGCCTTCCACGGCTCCTGAGCGCCCCCCTGGGATGGGGAGCTTCCCCAAGAAAATTTTGGGGGGGGGCTACCCTCCATGGCCGCCCGAGCACCCCGCTCCGCCATGGCCTCCTCAGTTCCCGGACCCTCCGTGGCCGCCTGATCCGCCATGGCCGCCAGAATCCCCGGATCCGCCATGGCCGCCTGATCCGCCGTGGCCGCCGGAATCCCCGGATCCGCCATGGCCGCCTGATCCGCCGTGGCCGCCTGAGTCCCCGGATCCGCCGTGGGTCCCGGAACGGGCACCGCCCTGGAGGTCACCTGTCCGGTCTCCAGGTCCTTGAGGCCTCCAGAGTGCCCACCCCCCCTCCCCTTTCGATGTCGTACGGCGCGGGACGCGCCTATTGGAAGGGGGGGGTAATGTCACAGTTTGTCTTCCTCTGCCTTTGTCTCCTCACCCTTATATGGTCCTTCCTGTTTCCCAGTCATTATTAGTTCAGTCAGTGTCAGCCTTGTCTTGATTATGTCCCAGGTGTCTCCAGTTATGTCTCCCTATATAAGTCTGTTCTACCCCATGTTACCTGTGGATTATTGTTAATGTCATGTGTCCAAGCCGTAGATGTCCTTACCTGTGTTCCTGTCTCTCCTCCGTTTGTCTCTCATTAAATACCTCGTTTGTCAGAATCCTCGTCTCCTCGTTCCTGGATCCCCGTGTACCGTGACAGCATTACAGTAGATCTCAATATAGATCTGTCTGTTAATCACATTCACTCGCTGCTCTACTGTTTATTTGCTTCTGTATTATTATCTTTAATAACAAAGGTCAAATAATAATAGCTATATTGTGATTAAATATTATTAAGAAAAGAACTGGAGGAAAATATGGAACGTGATTTAGCTTGAAGTTGATTTTCTGTCCGATTACAGCAAGTCTTTATGGTATTTATAAATTAAAATGTGCTCGTTTTGCCAGCACGTGTCACATTTGGCCGCATGATGGTGTGATTTCTCTGTAGAAAATAAACGTTCTGCATATGTAATGAAGACATGATCACAGCACGACTCAACCGCAGCAGACATAAATCCTAACGGATCACCATCCCTCCACTTCCACCACGAAGGGCTCTTTGAGCTTGATCTTGCCGCTGTTGACGATCACACACTCGGTGTAGGGCAGGTTACGGTCGTTAGTGTCCTGGAGCTCGATGGTGTGAACCACAGACTGAAAGAAACAGATGTAAACGAAACGGTCATTATTCAGTTCAGAGTTCAATCAACTACTAACGGATGATTATGGAACTACGATTTTAATCAACACTGAATCAAAATTGAGTCGAATTATGACACTTTTGCATTTTTAGAGCAGCTTTACTACTGAAATTGTATTCATTTAATAAATAAGGAACTTTGATACATTACATTTTTTTCCCTGTTTAATTACATTGTAAAAAGTTGTAACCTTTTATTACATTAAATGAGCATCTGCGTAGTTTTGGACCTGTTCCTCATGCTTTCACTGCTTTTTGGAGATATGCACCCAAATCATCTGTTTAGAATCAGATCGATGGCTCAATCGGACTGAAAAGCCTTCATATAAACACCATTGATGATTGAATTTAATCTGATTGAAATGGGGTGTATGTTTACACATGCTTATATTTCTTTATGCCTCGCATCTTATGAACTGGTCACTGGAAGAGACTTAATATTTACTCAAATGTTCTTCATTACGTCCGTGTCATGAAGGTAAAATGACTGACCCAATGCTAAAGGTCATATAAACCAGTGTTATTTTAGTATCATTGATATACTATTGTAGTTTTTGTTAATATTTTGAATTTGTTTTATTTTTACTTTGTTTAAAAAAAATTGAATTGATGTAATTTAAGGTTAGCATGTTAGTAGTTTTTTATTTGTAGATGTCTATTTAGTTATCTTCTTTAGTTATTTCGTTGTTTGTAGTTGATGTCTTGTTGTTTTTAGTTAGGTTGGTGTGTGTTGTTTCGTTATGTTGTTGTAGTCTCTGTGTTGGTGTGAAAATTTGAAAATGGAATTGGGTGTGAACAAAGGTAATTTAAAAGATAAGTTTAAAATCTCAATGGGTTTTGATGTATTGTAATCGAAATAAGTTGTGTATATTTGACGTGAATTTTCATGCTGATTTATTTTAAGATTTTGGATAAAGTAAAATGTATTTTGTTAAATGTATTGTTGGTAAATATGTGTGCTCTTTGTCTTTGTCTCCTGTGATTAATTGTTAAGTGTTGTTTCTTTGTTTACATAAAATAGAATTGTTGAATTTAGTGGTTTGTGTTTGTGTATGTTACTTGTGTGTGTGTGTGTGTGTGTGTGTGTGTGTGTGATGAAGTTGTTGTGTTGTGTGCTTGTGTACCTGTGTGTGTGTGTGTGTGTGTGTGTGATGAGTGAGTGATAGTAGTGTTGTGTTTTTGTTGTTTTTTGTGAGTGTGTCTATGTCTGTGTTGTGTCTGTGTGTTGTGTGTGTGTGTGTGTGTGTGTAGAGGTAGTCGTGTGTGCTGTTGTGTGTGTGAGAGGGTGTGTGTATGTGTGTGTGTGTGTGTGTGTGATGTCTGTGTGTGTTCATCTCTGTGTTTTTTGTGTGTTGTGTGCTGTGTCTCTGTGTGTGTGTGTGTGTGTGTCTGTGGTGTGTCTCTTGTGTGTTGTGTGTGTTGTGTGTGTGATGTGTGTGTTGTGTGTGTGTGTGTGTGTGTGTGTGTGTGTGTGTGTGTGTGTGTGTTGTCTGTGTCAGTAAACAGGTGTAATGTGTGTTTCTCTCTCTCTCTTCTGCTGGAATCTTACCATCCCCTCCAAGACTTTTCCAAACACCACGTGTTTTCCGTCCAGCCACGGCGCTCTGGCTAAAGTAATGAAGAACTGCGAGCCGTTGGTGTCCGGTCCGGCGTTGGCCATGCTGACCCAACCTGTGCCCAGATGCTTGAGCCGGAAGGTCTCGTCTGCAAACGTGCTTCCGTAGATGCTTTTACCTGAAACACACAAGAATCACAGGAATTATTCACTGACGATCTTCAGAATATGTGACCCTCTCTGTGAAATCCAGGGTAAAGTCTCAAAATCGAATTATGATTTTTTTTTAAACCATTTCACTGTGATTTACATTTTTGATGTGGTCTTACTCAGTCAATATTAAAGATATCAACACTACATTTTCACAGAATGTTTCTTACCTTATGAAGGATGATTTTATGTAGAAAATAGTAAATCACCAAAAAACGACTTTAGCTGGTTTTCACAGCCAGGGTCACATATCAGGTTTAACATCTTGTTTTAGACCTGCTCCTCATGCTTCCACTGCTTTTTGGAGTTCAACCAGTGGTGTAGAGTCTACGTGATACGCAGGTATACACCGTATACCCACTAGGAAAGGTCAAGGATTTGTATATCCACTTAAAAAAGCATGCAGGTACGTAACAACATAGTTTTGTGACAGACCTTTCACAAGTTCATTCATAAATTCACCCAGTCTGTGTCGCGAAGCACCGTCGTTCTGATAATCACGCCGTATTTCTGTTGACGATTATTGCTCAGCTTTAATGAACTAATAAAGGAGATATGAAACGAACTACACCCTTTCAGTGTTTTCGTAAGCTTGGCCCTGAAGCACACACACACACACTGCAAACAGACGACAGGAACGTTATAGAAACGACAGAAAATGAGCCAGAAGGTACAGCGGTACAGAAAACCAGGCCGATGCTATGGTAACATTACGAGTATACATTGTCATTAACTTAACTGTAACAGCAGGGGATTGTTGGCATATAAGAACAATGAGTGATTTCAATAAACAAAAAGTTAACGATATCGATTCTATCCCAAAAATTCTGAGTATCAGCCGATACCGATATTAATCCGATACCAGCACCGTTTTGTTTAAAAATCAGTGTAGAATTTCCTCAATGTCTGTTGACCTGATCATCACTCAGAATTTTCGGGATCGGTATCGGATCGGCCGATACTCAGAATTTTCGGGATCGATATCGGTATCGGCCGATACTCAGAATTTTCGGGATCGATATCGGTATCGGCCGATACTCAGAATTTTCGGGATCGATATCGGTATCGGCCGATACTCAGAATTTTTGGGATCGGTATCGGTATCGGCCGATACTCAGAATTTTCGGGATCGATATCGGTATCGGCCGATACTCAGAATTTTCGGGATCGATATCGGTATCGGCCGATACTCAGAATTTTCGGGATCGATATCGGTATCAGCCGATACTCAGAATTTTCGGGATCGGTATCGGATCGGCCGATACTCAGAATTTTCGGGATCGATATCGGTATCGGCCGATACTCAGAATTTTTGGGATCGGATCGGTTCTGAAAAGGTGGTATCGATCCAGCCCTAATATATATACTAGAAACCAAGACGATACTGAGGAAGAGCATCATTATTTGCCGTGTAGAGCTGAAGTCACCTCTGGTTCCGTCTCCAGCGGAGAATTCTCCTCCTTGGATCATGAAGTCCTTGATAACTCGATGGAACTTGCTGCCTTTGTAGCCGTAACCCTTCTGAAGAGAGGATCTGTGTCAGAGCAGCACGCTGCTGTATGGATCACGTGCTTCAGATGTGTGTCACGAGGATGATGGGAGTTTTTACCTCTCCTGTGGCGAGAGCCACAAAGTTCTGCACGGTCAGCAGAGCGACCTCTCCAAACAGACCAATCACGATCCTGCCAACCTCTTGTCCTCCGACGGTGATGTCAAAAAACACCTGCAGCACAAACACACCTCAGACAACCAGCACAGATCAGCACTGTGTGTGTCCGTGTGTGTCCGTGTGTGTCCGTGTGTGTGTGTGTGTGTGTGTGTGTGTGTGTGTGTGTGTGTGTGTGTGTGTCTGTCTGTCTGTCTGTCTGTGTGTGTGTGTGTGTGTCTGTTTGTCTGTCTGTCTGTCTGTCTGTCTGTCTGTCTGTCTGTCTGTCTGTCTGTCTGTCTGTCTGTCTGTCTGTCTGTCTGTCTGTCTGTCTGTCTGTCTGTCTGTCTGTCTGTCTGTCTGTCTGTCTGTGTGTGTCTGTGTCTGTCCATCTGTCCGTCTCTGTCTGTCTGTGTGTGTGTGTCTGTGTGTGTGTGTCTATGTGTGTCTGTCCGTCTGTGTGTGTGTGTGTGTGTGTGTCTGTCCATCTGTCCGTCTCTGTGTGTGTGTGTGTGTGTGTGTGTGTGTGTGTGTGTGTGTGTGTGTGTGTCTGTTTGTGTGTGTGTCTGTTTGTGTGTGTGTCTGTGTGTGTGTGTGTGATACTAACATATTAATATATATATATATATACATACTGCCGCTCAAAAGTTTGGGATCAGTAAGATTTTTTATGTTTTAAAGAAGTCTCTTTGGCTCATCAAGCCTGCATTTATTTGATAAAAAATACAGAAAAAAACTGTAATATTGTGAAATATTTTTTAAATGTAAAATATCTGTTTTCTATGTGAATATGTGTTAAACTGTAATTTATTTCTGTGTATTTTCAGCATCATTACTGCAGTCTTCAGTGTCACATGATCTTCAGAAATCATAATAATATGCTGCTCAAGATACATTTATGATTATTATTAATGTTGAAAACATAATATACATTTCCTTAATATATATATTTTTTTTTTTGGAAGCTGTGACTTTTTTCAGGATTCTCTGATGAATAAAAGTTAAAAAGAACAGCATTTATTTAAAATATAATTATTTTCTCACACTATACACTATTGTTCAAAAGTTTGGGGTCAGCTTTCTTTTTTACTTTGAAAGAGATTAATACCTTTATTCAGGAAGGATGTTAAAGTGATTTAAAAAAAAGGGATGAACAGAGTTTCTAACTTATATTGTTTAAAAATATTTATATTTTGAATAAAACCTGTTCTTTTTATTCATTAAAGAATCATGAAAAAAGTATCACAGGTTTCAAAAAACAAATGAAGCACCACGACTGTTTCCAACATTTATAATAATCAGTATATTATTATGATTTCTGAAGATCATGTGACTCTGAAGACTGCAGTAATGATGCTGAAAATACACAGAAATAAATTACAGTTTAACACATATTCACATAGAAAACAGATATTTTAAATTGCAATAATATTTCACAATATTACATTTTTTTCTGTATTTTTGATCAAATAAATGCTGGCTGGGTTAGCAGAAGAGACTTCTTTAAAACATTAAAAATCTTACTGATCCCAAACTTTTGAAAGCCGGTGTTTCTACGAATTTAAGCATTTGCAAATATGCAAAAAAATATATAAAAAAAACACAATTAGACCTTTTTTCAATTCAAAAGTGAATTATACTATTAACTAACATAATCAGCCTATTCGGTCATGATGCTGCATTGCTGCGTGTTTCTGTAACGCTTCATATGTGACGCAGTCAGGGAACGCGTCGCGTCGCGTGAAGATGCATTGACGGACACGCATGCGCGCGATCTCTCATCGCGTATAAGACATAAACACTACGCCGCAGGTGTTCATGTAGAAGCGGATGGGTGATTGTATGGCGGACGCGTCGCGGAGAATGCTGCAGGACGCGCGTCTCTCACCTTGTCCGTCACTCGCGGTCCCGTCCGCGCTTTAAAATCAATGGCGCGTCCTAAGAACGGCAAATAGAGGAGCGCCAACGCGCGCCAGAGCTGATGTCGCTGCATCTCTCGGAATCTGAACGCGATGCGATGCGATGCGAGCGCGGATTTGACTGAAGAGAATTAGCTGGTTCCGTGACGCGCGCGTCTTCCTGGATGACGCTCCGCCTCCCGCGCGCGTCACCGTCTCAGGGATTTATTTACATATACGCATATTAATCATATTCATGTACAACACAAGACACGCCGATTTATAAAGAATAGTGTTTATTAATGTAAATACAGAAGAAAAAATGGTGTAGAAACATTATGACGTTAAGAAAAAGTGCAGAAACACATTTAAAACAAGTATAGCCTAGAAAAACACTCCAATTATCTTTGTTTTATTTACATTTGTGGAAAATATGGATTATTATTTATCTTTTTTTACTTTGGTTACATAATATATGAATGTTTGCTGTGTATTTTTATTATATAAATACACTATTAATCACTATTAATCATCTGACAGCACTCATTTATTTATTTATTTATTTTGGAAAAATCCAGTTTTCAATGTTTTTTTTGGAACACGATAATATTACTACCTTGCATAGATATCACTTTAAACTGGATTGTCAAATAAGATGTGCAAGAGACATAGGTTTGATTTGTAAAAACATGGGTAATAAATCATATTTCTGATGGTTCACTGCTTCGTTGGCATTAATGGTTCCATGAAAACACCAGTGGAGCCTTTACATCACAAAACCCTTCTTTATAATGGAAAAATACGCTCTTCAGATGATTCAAAGGTTCTTCACATTGCAGCGGTGCCAGAGAAGAATCGCTTCAGAACTTGTCAATGTTCTGTTCTAAAGAACCTTTAGTGGTTTTATGGATGTTTATGCTTATGCCAATAAAGCAGATTTATTTTTAAGCGTGCAAAAAGAATTGTTCTTTTCAGAAACAGTTCCCTGAGAGTTTTTTTGGTGCTTCTTCTATGGCGTGAAAACCTCCTTTTGGAGGCGTTATTTGTACCAAATCTTTCATTGTGTTTATATATGTGACCCTGGAGCACAAAAACAGTCATAAGGGACAATTTTTTTAAATTGAGATGTATGCACCATCATACATGAGCTTGTATGGTTTGGACAATATTTGTAAATCTGGAATCTGAGGGTGCAAAAAAATCTAAATATTGAGAAAATCATCTTTAAAGTTGTTCAAATTCAGTTCTTAGCAATGCATATTAATAAGTTTTGATATATTTACACAATATCTTCATGGAACATGATCTTAATATCGTAATGATTTTTGGCATTAAATCAAAATGATAATTTTGACCCATACAATGTATTTTTGTCTATTTCTACCAATAGCGACTTAAGACTGCTTTTGTGCTGCAGGGTCACATTTGGTGTCGTATAAATCCTGTTCTAATCGGGTTTATTCTCTGCAGTGTTTCCTCAAAGCACACGATCCGAGGGCCGCGGGTCCCTTAATCAGGTCAAGTGTGCGCTTCATTACACTCGCTGTAGCTGCCATGTAAAGCACCACACCTCATCTCAGAAGGCCTGACCCAGGAGAGAGCGCTGTAATGGCTTCTGTGCTGACGGGGGTCTGATCATCGGTCCAGACGGGGATTTTAGTCTAGCGGTTATTTGGTTCAGAGCTGGTGTTTTACGGGAAGCCTGTGAAATCGGCTCTATGCTCAGATGTGCAGGTCTGGTGGCGCTGCTTCCGGTGGCGCTGCTGAGTTCAGTCGCCTGTGAATTAGCTCCGCTCAGAATTGTGCTTTTATGTGTGTTTCTTTACTTTTTTTATTTTTTTTACTTCTCTTTTGATACGTGTATCGTCTGCAATGATTATGTACGACAGAAGAACACTTTTGGACATTGGACATCGCTACACTAACCTGATTCAGAACACTTTATCCACGGACCCAGCGTGGCCATTGGAGATACTCCGGAGCACCGAGTTGAACAACGACCACCTGAACAACCGCAGGAGGCGAAGGAAACACCGCGGGAGACGTGCTGGAATACGCAACAGACTGAGGAAAAAGGCTCACTGCCCTCCTCTGCCGAGTATTCTGCTCGCTAATGTCCAATCCTTGGAGAATAAGATGGACGATCTTAGAGCCAGGATTAGTTTCCAACGAGACATTAGGGATTGTAACATCTTTTGTTTGACCGAGACATGGCTCACGCCGATGGTCCCGGACAACGCTGTAACGCCGTCTGATAACTTCTCTGTTTTACGGATGGACAGATCAGCCGAGGCCGGAAAAAAACAAAGGTGGTGGAGTGTGTTTCTTTATTAACAAGAAATGGTGTGACCCCAGGAATATCTCCATTCTGTCGCGTTCCTGTTCGCCTCATCTGGAGCATCTTTCCATTATCTGCCGCCCCTTCTATCTGCCCCGGGAATTTACATCGATCCTCGTGTCTGCCGTTTATATTCCTCCACAAGCAGACACTAGCGTGGCTTTGTCCAATCTCCACGATGAAATCAGCGGATATGTCAACAAACATCCCGACGCTGCTTGTATTATCGCTGGGGACTTTAACAAGGCCAACCTCAAGAAAGTCCTGCCGAACTTTCATCAACACATATCCTGTCCAACCAGAGGACTGAATACACTGGATCACTGCTACACTCCGCTCAATAACGCCTACAAAGCCCACTCACTGCCGGCTTTTGGCAAATCAGATCATGTCGCCATCTTTCTCATGCCGGAATACAAACAAAAGATCGCTCGCGATCCGCCGGTGGAGAGGGAAGTGACGCGCTGGTCCCCCCACTCTGAAGCTATGCTACAGGCGTCTCTTGATGACGTCGACTGGGACATGTTCCGGGCGAGTTCATCTGACGTCAGCGAATTCACGGATGTAGCAGTAAGCTTCGTAAACACGCTAACCGAGCAAGCCACTGAAACGGTAACAATAAGGACATTTACTAATCAGAAACCGTGGGTGGACAGATCTATCCGTGATGCGGTTAACAATCGCACTGCCGCATACAATGCCGGTCTGTTGTCAGGGAACATGAGCGAGTACAAAACATCATGCTACGCTCTCCGGCGTGCAATACGAGCCGCTAAGCGCCGGTACAGTGAGAAAATTGAGTCACATTTCCAGCTCAATGACTCTCGACGCATGTGGCAGGGACTGAAGACCATCTGTTCCTCTGGAAATAAATCCTCCGCAGAGGTGAGAGCAGATCCGTTGCTGGCCGAAGAGCTAAACACCTTCTACGGTCGCTTTGACTGCAATGGCGGCGCAAATCTGCCGAACAGCACGTCAGGAAGCAGCAGACAGAGCAGCAATGATCATGCCATCACCTTTTCAGAGGACGACGTTCGGAGGGAACTAAAGAGAGTGAACGTAAGGAAAGCAGCAGGACCTGATGGGATTACTGGCCGCGTTCTGAGGTCCTGTGCTGATCAGCTTGCTGGTTTGTTTACATCCATATTTAATGAGTCCCTTGCTACCTCTGTGGTTCCCACCTCATTTAAAAAATCTGTCATCATCCCTGTGCCTAAGAACAGTAAACCCTCTTGCCTGAATGACTATCGTCCAGTTGCCCTCACATCGACGGTCATGAAGGTTTTTGAGAGACTTTTAAAGAAACACATTTGCTCCTCCATCCCTGCTACCTTGGACCCTCTTCAGTTTGCCTATCGGCCAAATAGGTCTACTGATGATGCCATCTCCCAGGTACTGCACTCCTCCCTCACTCACATTGACAGCAAGAATGGCAACTATGTCAGGCTGCTATTCATAGACTACAGCTCAGCTTTCAACACTATAGTCCCCACCAAGCTGACTGTTAAACTCTCAGACCTTGGCCTAAACACCTCACTTTGTGACTGGATTCAAGATTTCCTCACCGCCAGACCACAGGTGGTGAAAGTCGGCCAGTTCACCTCCAACTCCATCACCCTGAACATAGGAGCCCCACAGGGCTGTGTCCTGAGCCCCCTGCTATACTCTCTCTACACACACGACTGCGTGTCCTCACACAGCTCCACCTCTATTGTTAAATTTGCTGACGATACTGTGGTTCTGGGCCTCGTTTCCAACAATGATGAGGCCGCATACTTGGATGAGGTGGAGAGACTTACATCATGGTGTCAGGACAACTGTCTCTCTCTGAACGTGAGCAAAACTAAGGAGCTGATCGTGGACTTCAGGAAGAGACAGCAGCGGCCCTACACTCCTCTTATGATCAATGGGACCCCTGTGGAGAGGGTGAGTAGCTTCAAGTACCTCGGTGTAAACATCTCCGAGGACCTGACTTGGACTACACACATTCAAACACAGGTTAAGAAAGCCAGGCAAAGACTGTACCATCTGCGACAGCTGAGGAAATTCAGGGTCTCACCAGCTATCCTGAAAACTTTCTATTCAGGGGCCATAGAAAGCGTACTGACTCATTGCATCTCAGTGTGGTATGGTAATTCCTCAAACCAGGACTGCAAAGCTCTACAGAGAGTCGTGCGCTTAGCTGAGCGCATCTCAGGATCTACACTCCCCTCTCTGCAGGGCATCTACATCAAACGCTGTAAAAGCAGAGCTGCTAAAATCATCAAAGACTCAACTCACCCCGGTAACCATCTTTTCTGTTTACTGCCATCTGGCAGGCGCTTCAGGAGTATGATGGCAAAGACTGAAAGACTGAGGAAGAGCTTCTTCCCTCAGGCCATCAGGCTCCTAAACACAAACTCTGTTTCATAAACACTCACATGACCCATTGTAACTTAATTAACTGTAAATATTATCACATTCTCATCATTGCTGCTATGTACAATACCCTGAACAACCGTCTGCACATCCCTCTTATTCACATTACTATTTATTAAGTCCCAGTACACTGTTTTTCTTTTTTTGTACATCTTATTGTTTTTTGCACATCTTATTATTATTGTTTTTCTTTTTTTTTTTTTTTTTTTTTTTTTTTTTTTTTTTTTTTTTTTTTTTTTTTTTTTTGCACATCCTTTTTGCACATCCTATTGTCTTTTTGCACATCGTATTGTTTTTTTGCACATCTTATTGTTTTGCACTTTTTTTATTTCATTGCACATTTTACTCTTATTTCTCCTTTTCTTACCACATGTATGCCCTTGTGTTATGTTACTTTATATAATTTGTATTCTTATTATTTTGCACTGTCCACTGAGCGGACCTGATTCGACTACATTTCACTTCTAATTATACCCTGTATAACTATTATGTGACAAATAAAGAAACCTTGACCTTGGTGTGTATTTTACAGGTTCTCAGATCAATGCACACTTACAGATGTAATGAGGAAGATGCTTCAAAACCAAGAAAATACTGAATATATCTGACTTACACGGTTAAAGGTAAATGTGCAACATAACAGAAAATATAAATACAAAATATAAATGAATGCATTTTTTTAAATAGTTGGCGGTAAACATTTTTAAATGTGAAAATATTTAAATACATACATACATATATGTGTGACCCTGGAGCACAAACACAGTCATAAGGGTCAATTTTTATGGAACTGAGATTTATGCATCATCTGAAAGCTGAATAAATTGATGTATGGTTTGTTATGATAGGACAATATTTGAAAATATGCAACACAATCTAAATATTGAGAAAATCATCTTTAAAGTTGTTCAAATTAAGTTCTTAGCAATGCATATTAATAATCCAAAAATTATTTTATGGTAGGGAATGTACTAAATATCTTCATGGAACATGATCTTAATATCCTAATGATTTTTGGCATAAAATAAAAAATTGATAATTTTGACCCATACAATGTATTGTTGTCTATTTCTACAAATAAACCTGTGCTGCTTATGACTGCGTCTGTGCTCCAGGGACACATATATTATATATATGAAGAGTCTATATATATGCATCAGAAATGTTCTTCTAAAACAAGCATTTTTATCAAACTCCTATATTTATGTTCAGTTATTTCACTTTAATGGCAAAGGACCTATACATTGCCATAGAGTAACATGACTGCGCCTCAACATAGGAGCCTGATATACTGTATACAGTAGTGTAAAACAGCTTTACTTGCTCATACGTTCTGGCAACAATGGTTTCACATCGTTCCATTGACCAAAATGTTCTTTATAGTGGAAAAAAATCCATTGCACTAATAAAAAATGGTTATTTTAAGAACTGATCATTCTTTGTGGAATCAAAAATGGTTCTTCAATGGCATCACTGCATGTGAAAACACCCTTTTGGAACATATATATATATTGTTTTATGTCACCGTTTTCTCTTTTTTGTCCTCAGGGATCTTGAGAGAATTCAGCTACAGCCAGCGACTCAAGAAATCACTGCAGAAATGTTGAGGAATTGCCAGAAGATTGTGTTTAATAACTACACCCCCGGGAGTTCAGGTATGGTTGTGTAAATATAATTCCCGTGTTTGATGCTGAAGACGAGTGCACTTCCATTGACTGGTTGGGTTATGTGTGCTCTATGATTGGGATTCATCCGGCTTCAGTTCTGTCAGGACGGGTTACACAGGACTCAAAGAGAGCAGAGCTTCAGAGTCACTGAGCTCGATAGAGAGAGACATCTTCAGATCTGCTTCATGTCTTCACTGCTCCTGCCAGCGGCTGATGGAGCAGAAATGAAGCGCTGGGGTGTAGAGAGCCAGCCTCAGAAATACCTGTCGAACTAACTCAAATATGTTCTAGTGTTTCGCTAATGTTCCCATTCTGATATGAAAACATGATTTCTGAGTGTTTTCAGAATTGGGTTGTTTAAAAAATAAATTCTTATAGAAAACATTAACGGTTATGATTTTGCAAACATTCTGTCTGAATATTCTCTGATTTAGACTAACATCCAACTAAAATGTTTCAGAAAAACATTGCATGTGTTCATGCTAATGCTTTGAGAATGTTATTATAAACCAGATGACTTTGAACAAACACGCTGTTAATGTTACTGGAAGAATATTCATTATAACCATGTCAGAGAACATTCTGAGTTAATTGGATATACTGAGATGCTTGCTCTAATCAAACTCATTTTTGTTGCATGCAAGTATGGCATTCATACATTTTATAATATATACTTTTATGTCAAATTATTATTATTTTGCAAACATTATGGAAATTGAATGTTCTCTAAACCATCTCAAACAAGTTGATATAACATCCAACTAAAACGTTTCAGAAAATATTTTTTGAATGATGCATAAATAATGTCCTTTGTCCTAACATTTTGAGAACATTACCAGTTTAATATTACTGGAAGAATATTTGCTCATAACTTTGAGAAAACCTTCCCAGAACGCGCTGAGGACATTCTCTGCTAATATCTCCTTCTTTTAATCAAACTAACCAAACGCGTGTTTGCTGCATGCAAGTATACCGCATTCACACAATTTATACTTTTATGGAAAATAATAATGTAAGTGATTATAAAACGTACTGTTTCACAGTTTGCAAGTGCGACAGGTGTACTTACATTACCCGTCAGATTTTCCTACCTCGGCTTACTGCGCATGCGCGCACCAATATTGCATCCTTTTAAGGATCGGCTCTAGTGCGCCACCTTTGTCCCGTTTAATAGAACGACAGCGACATATTTCAATATTCAATAGAGCTCAGTCATGGGTCGCGAGTATATTTCATTTATGGCATGAACGAAGACGAGGACGTGAAAGACTCGATTAATGTCGATTGTTTAGCTGATGAGATATCTATCTGAAAAGACTTTAAGGAGACAAAAACTGCATCAAACATTTCTGAATTGTGAAAATTACTTAATCTAGGACTTTTATATAGTGCACGCCATTGTAACGGTAAATCCGTCGCAGCCGCGATTTAACCGCGTTAAATCCAATATGGCGGCTATACTGACGTTCGGCTATTTTGTGCGGATTGAGTTGGAGATAAAGGATAACTTAATTCTGTCTCATTAAAATATGCACAGCTAATTAGGCTATTTTTAATAGCTACAAATCGATATCTGCTGAAAAAAACAATAGAGCCCTGCTCAAAACACAGAAAATGTAATGGATTTAATGGGAATTGTACTGGTTTTATGGAAACTATAATGGTGTATATTGGTATGTGATGGATTCTATTGGTGGGGTGTTAAATCCTATTGGGAAAATGCCCAAAACACACAACAAAAGGGAATTTTGTAATGGTTTTACTGGGAAAAGCTAATGGTTCATAATGGTATTTTAATGGAAACCATTTGAATTTCTGTGATATTTCTATTGTGCTTCTATTGTTTTTTTTAACCATGGGTTCAAAGATCAATACTGGATTTATTACGGATAATGCATGTTTTATCTCACGTTATTTTGAATTGGCGACACTCATATTTTCATAGAAACGGCAAACACAAGTGTTTGTGAATCCAGGACACAGCATGTATTTAAAGAACCAAACCCAAGCAGCAGTGTCCTGGAAATCTGCTTTTCCCTCCATCAAACGACACAAAAAGAGTTTCGCAGAAGAATAGACTGATGTAAAACACACTCGAGGCACTTCTATAAATCTCTCTTTTTTGCAATGGCTTATTAACAGCCAATTTATTATACATTTGATTTGCAACTACAAGACGAGCATCAACTCCCATCTGAATATACGTCTATATTAATGAATTATATAGTCAGCAACCCGTGACCTTAAAACTATAATAAGAGGCGCTGGTGGCTGAATTCTTTATCGGACTCCTGTCAAACACACCCGTTCATTTGTCTTTCAGCCATCAGCAGAATTAATTAACAAGAAATGCAAAGGGTCTAAGTGAATGTCAAACAGCAGTCTATGTTAATGAAAGACACACCTAAACACTTTTCCACAAATGAAGCCCAAGTTTACGCTCACTTTTAATAATCCATTTTTTTGGCACAGAAAATGATATATTTGTGCAGTTAATGTATTGATCTCTTCTGCCCCTCGAGTGCACTTTATTTCACCGGTCATTTATCAATGAATAAAAACACCAATACGCTGTCATAATAGCAGTGTTATTTGGAAGTGTGACAACTATGCATGATTTAATGGTTAGCTTCGACATGCATTATTGTTATTTAAACAATAACAATAATGTAATGATATAAAATGGAATATAGCGCGAGTTAATCGAGTTTTAATTTCATTTTAATGATATTGCACCATAGTCTAAAATAAAGCTTTATCGCCAAAGAAATATGTAAATCTGCTCGTTGTTCTTGCTCACATTCTTTACGGGTGAAATGCATGACAAGAATTCATTTTCAGACGATTATGTTTGTGTTTTGGTTCGTTATCAATCTGCAGGGACCTCTAGATGACGAATGGGCCTGTCAGAACATTGCCAGTCAAAACATTTACCCCCCCCTCTGCTGTAAAATGCCCTACATTCAGATAAAGAGCGCTTTTTTCCAAACTTTCTCAAGCGTCTGGAAGGAAGGCTGGGAAACTATTACGCAGTCTGATCTGTGCGTCAAGCGAAATAGACTAATACAATTATCAAATGCCTGATAAATAGAGTCATTCATTATATCATGCAAACTCAAATATACAATTCCGACAATAGTGCACGATTCCATTAACTTCCCGATACCAAAAACAGCGTTTTTTTGTGATATGCAATGCGTGATCGCGCATAGAGTCATTTATTATCATGCAAACTCAAATATACATTTCTGACAATAGTGTACGATTCCAGCAACTTTCCGGTACAAAAAAACGCGTTTTGTTTGTCACATGCAATGCGTGATCATGCATAAGGTCATTTATTATCATGCAAACTCAAATAGAAAATTCCGACAATAATTTACGATTCCAGCAACCTTCCGACTACCAAAGAAAAGCGTGTTTTTGTGTGCAATGCGTACTTTTGGACAACGCGTGCATGCGCTAATCTAATCTAATGCATGATCCGACACTTAAAAAAAAAAGTAATGCCACATTAAAACCAAGCGCTCGGCATCACTGTTAGAGGCGCGTGCTCGTGCGGGAGCGCGCTGCGCGTGTACTCTCCAACAAGGGTTCGAGCAGAGCTCTCGGTCAGTACTGAGATGTTGTGAGTGTCCAAGAGTCACAGCCAGGACTCTTCTGACAGGGTAAGTGTGTTTCACTCGCGAGCGCTTGTATTGGACTCGCACAAACATGCGGCGCGAGCGCAGAAGTCCGGAACGCCTCGCTTCTTTACTTCGCTCAGTGTTTTAGTGCGTCGCGGCCTGGCTAGTTAAGTTGACCTGCGACTCTTTTCTGAAGAGCACATGAAAGTCCATCATCATCATCATCATCCATCATCTGTGCTGCTGTTACAGTCGGACATGCTGAAGCCGGGCGAGCCGAGCGGTTCTGCTTTCCTCAAAGTGGACCCGACCTACATCCAGCACTGGCAGCAGCTCTTCCCCCAGAACAGCGCGCTGAAAGCCGCCTCCGTGCCGCCTCCGGTGCCGCTGGAGAACCTCCGCCTGCAGAGACCCAGCCTGACGTCTCCCGCGGGTCAGATCGCGCTGTTCGGACAGACCCTGAGCTCGTCTCAAGCCAAAGAACTTTGTTTGTCGTCCAACTTTAAGAACGATAAAGGATCGCGGCTGAAGCTGAGCTCCGAGGAGCTGGACTATTATCTGTACGGACAGCAGCGGATGGAGATCATCCCGCTCAACAACCACAACGGAGACCTCAACAACAGTATGTAGCCTTATGCCTTTTCATAACGCATATACACACATTCTATTAAAAATCAAGAAGGGTCACATGCATGGGACTTCTCTGATGCTTCGAAGAAGCACATAATCAAACAACATATCAATAAACATCAATAAACATAGTTGTTTAAAACGCAAAATAATCATATATGCAACTCAAGAGAGAAATATAGTTCTTAAAAATTACACAACTCGGGAATAATCTTAATTATTACCGCTTTATTAAGCTACAAACCTAAACCTGCGATTATTATTGAGAAAAAAAAAATTTATGTGTTGTTGCGATTTATAAAACATTTAAATGAATGCTATATTTAAATGTTAATAATTTAGTTGTATGATATCTGGTCTAGCCTATACATTATATTAGACTACTGCATCTTCTTAAAACAGTTTATTATTTTCATAATGTGCCGAAGATTGTGTTGTGCATCTGATTTGACTGAATTCTAGAGATCGAATTGAATTTATTTTCATGTATGAAATAGAAATCTGTTTATGCGCGTGTAGAGTTTATTGTTTTTAATACAGATCAATGCGAAATTATCGGAGCGGTATCGAATATTCCTGAAATTAATTAGGCTTTTGAAATGATCACGAATGAGATTAATTATGAATAAAACAAAATCGACATTGACTTAGAAGAAAATTATTTTTAATGTCGGCCTTATTTTATGAATACGCATATTAAATGAATAAACATATTTTTAATTAAAAATCAAAATGTGATAATTACAGAATTGCCAGTGTCATTCTTCTGAATGAGTCTTTATTATTTGTGGATAACACGCGCTTGATGTGATCAGCAGATCTTCATCGATAAATGCAGCAGCACATGAGGGATGAGCGGACAACACACAATTAATTGCTGTATAGTTTTGTAGTGAGTCCGGATCACTGATCGATCTGCTCCATCGGCCCACATTCATCATCCCAACACGGGACATGTGTGTCTCCGGGGGACAGTGAGACTTCTTTATCTACACGGGATTCTGAGCCCATGTTTCCCA
Organism: Schizopygopsis pylzovi; assembly: GCA_027422435.1. Classification (NCBI taxonomy): domain Eukaryota; kingdom Metazoa; phylum Chordata; class Actinopteri; order Cypriniformes; family Cyprinidae; genus Schizopygopsis; species Schizopygopsis pylzovi. Next base: position 634,458 of record CM049828.1, read on the forward strand.
GCAGCTCGTTTATAAAGCGCTTTACAGACTACACATGCGGCGATGCGCGTTACACAGTAAGACCAGCAGAAAGACGGGTTAGAAGACGATGCACGTGGAGGGGCGAAAAAATCATGTTCTTACTCATAATCTATTTAAAAACTGTTTAGTTGTTTTTACTCTCGTCTTAGTCGTGCTTTTTTCGCATGAAATCAATCATTTGAAGTCAAATGCACAGTTATTTTTGTTGCATAAAGTCAATCAGTCAAATGCAAAAGTTTTGCATAATTTAGTCAAATGCACAAAAATGTTTAGTTTTTTTTGCATAAAGTCAGTAATTTTAAATCTAATGCACAGACCCTTTTCGTGCATAATTGCTGTTTTTGGTCATTTAAAGTCAATGATTTAAAATAAATTGCACGTTTTTTGTGCATAAAATCAATAATTAAAAGTCAAATGCTCAAAAATCAGTTTTTGCATCATTTAAAAATCTATAATTTAAAGTCAAATGCACAAAAATATGTTTACTTTGTTGTTGCATAAAGTCAGTAATTTTAAATCTAA
>CM049828.1:640000-662500 GCA_027422435.1 Schizopygopsis pylzovi
TAGAATTCTGAAGCTAGAATTAGTGATGCTCCATGTAATCATAGTTTTCTAATCAGCAATAAAGTGTGCCAAAGATTTCTGATGGTCAGAACTCCATAGTGCAGATTGAGGATTCGATTAGAACTAACATACCGTGTTAAAAACTACAAACATGGCGGATAGCAGAGACAACCGATGACTCCTGATAAATATCAGTCTAGCTGATTTAAAAATCCCGCCCACATTCCGATGTTAGGCCCCGTTATTTCATCTACGATGTGAACTTGTATACATGATGCAGATAATGTCATTAACTGGTTGAAATGCAATACAACGATACAGATCGACGATGTGCTTCTTCATTTCTCTCCAATACGGTCGAAATCATTAAATGTGGATGATGTTAACTGTGATAAGATGATTGACAGGCGGTTTAAACAGTGACCGGATGTGTAACTAATCAACAGAGCGTTCGTTAAAGACGTTAAAGTAGTGTCCTGAAGCGTGTCTACTATTCTGCTGCATACTCAAAATATACTGTTTCTTCACTAAAAGAGAGCATGCTGTTAGGACACAGTGCAAGCATCAGTGTTGATGAAAGAGTCACTGAATCATTGACTCACTTGATTCGATTCATTCAGTAACGAATCACTGCTGTGTGTCGATCAGAGACGCTCAGCTGTTCTGCTCGGGCTTTGATTGGAGCTATTTTCATGAAACTTCATGTTGTATAAATCAATATCACATATGCAGTGGTGTGATATTAATAAACCAGTCAAACGTCTGATAAAGAAGTCTCTTCTGCTCATCAAGCCTGCATTTATTTGATCCAATATACTGCAAAATACAGTACAATTATGAAATATTTTTACTATTTAAAATATCTGTTTTCTGTGTGAATATGTGTTAAAGTGTAATTTATTTCTGTGTATTTTCAGCATCATTACTGCAGTCTTCAGAGTCACATGATCTTCAGAAATCATAATAATATGCTGATTTATTATCAATGTTGGAAACAGTCGTGTTTTACTTTTCTTTTCAGGATTCATTAATGAATATAAAGTTCAGAAGAACAGCATTTATCTGAAATAGAAATCTTTTGCTACATTATTAATGTCTTTATTGTCACTTTTGATCAATTTAAAGCATCCTTGCTAAATAAAAGTATTAATTTCAATAATCCCCCCCCCAATAAAAATTATACTGACTCCAAGCTTTTGAAAGTTATAATGTTACAAAAGCCTTTTATTTCAGATTTTTCTATTCATCAAAGAATCCTGAAAACAAAATGTACTCAACTGTTTTAAATATTGATAATAATAATAATAATAATGTTTTTTGAGCAGCTTATTGTTATGATTTCTGAAGATCATGTGACTCTGAAGACTGGAGTAATGATGCTGAAAATACACAGAAATAAATTACAGTTTAACACATATTCACATAGAAAACAGCTGTTTTAAATTCTAATAATATTTCATATTTTTACTGCTTTTGCTGTATTTTGGATCAAATAAATGCAGGCTTGATGAGCAGAAGACATTCTTTAAAAACATTAAAAATCTTACTGATCAAAAACATTTGACTATATGATATAAATATAAAAAGGTGTTTTTTTGCACTCATATCTTTAATTTTCGGCTAATAAAACTTCATTCAAACAGTCAGTCCTGCATCAGTGTATAATGATGGTTATGTCCATCATTAAATGCCTTTTAACACGTTATTTATTCCATAATTAACTGCACCAAATGAACGTATGTGTGCATGTATATGAGGGATAAACACAGGAGTCTGTCAGTTCCTTCGCCTGCAGAATTATGAAGTCTGGAATGCTTTTCTAAAGAATATTATACACGCGTCTCTCGTCAATATTGCCCGTTATAAGCCATATTTCCCAGCTATAAATCCAGCCAATGGCTCTGTTCGGGGGTGTTTGACCGCCAGCGTGTCCAGCTCAAACATCTCTCCCAGTAATAGCGTGTCTTGTTAGAGTCGCTGTCATGATGCCCCGAGCGCGGCGGGAGTAATGTGACGTTTATGAACTAAACACTGTACCTGTGCTGTTTTACTGCGCTGTCTCTAGAGCTGTGTGGAGGACGAAGACTCTTAAAGGAACAGTCGCCCAGAAAAAGATGAGTTTATGTCTTCTGTTAAATACCAGATATTCTGAAGGATGTTGGGAACCGTTTCTGGTCCACATTGACTTCTGTAGTATTTCTGATATTATCGAAGACCCAAAACCATCTTGAAACCAGAATTTGTATTTTTGGGTGGACTATCCCTTTAAAAGCTCTCCATGTTTTTGTAACATTGAGATAAGTTTGTAGTTTTATTAACTAGTTATTTTTATTTTTTCTTTACTTTAAGTTTTGTTAATGTTTTAGTAATTGATTTTGTGCGTTTTTAGTTTTAGTTTTCAGTTTTAGTACATGAAGTTAAACAAAAAATTAAAATAGGGAAACATTTTTTTTATTTGTATATTTTTGTTACATTCAGTAATTTTTTGTGTGTTTTACAATTTTTGATTCTGATTTTTAATGTCTATATATTTTAATTATTTTTTTCACTTAGTTTTAGTTATTTTAATACATCAAGTTAAACCAAATTACGTAAGGTTTTAGTACGTTTTTTTGTGTTTTTATTATATTTTCTATTTTTCTAATAAAGTTTTTTTATTTCAGTTTTAGTTATTTTAGCACGTGAAGTTAAACTAAAAATTTGAATAAGGAAAATTAATGTTTTTGATTTTTACATTTTTGTTACACTCAGTAATTTTTTGTGTTTTACAATTTTTGATTTGTGTTTTTTAATATCTATATATAAAAAAAATCACTTAGTTGTAGTAATATTAATATATCAAGTTAAACTAAATTAAAAATTACGTAAAGTTTTAGTACGTTTTTTTGTGTTTTTATTATATTTTCTATTTTTCTAATAAAGCTTTTTATTTCAGTTTTAGTTATTTTATTAAATGAAATTAAACTAAAAATGAAAATAGGGAATTTTTTTTTTTAATTTTAATATTTTAATTTTTATATTTGTAAATGTTTCATTACTCAGTAATTTGTGTGTTTTGTAATTCTTGGTGTTTTTTAATATTTCTTGAGAATTGTTGCTTTCAGAACTAGTTTAATTAAAATAAGTGAAAAAATATTATTATTAAAATTATGCTTTTTATAAAAAAAAATATATATATTGTTGTAATATGAAGATTAAATGTAACATGAAAGACTGTTAATTTTCAACTTTTTTTTTAAAGATGACTAAAAGAATGAAATCCAAAGTGAAATATGAATGATGAGTTATTATTTACTTTATAACTAACTCTAAATAAATATCGGTTCTGCATGTCATTTATCGGGCATATAAACATGCATATAATTGGTATCGGTATCGGTTATAAAAAAATCAATATCGGTCAATCAATATATATAGTATATATTTAAAAGAAAAAATATTTATTTAATTATTTAATTGTTTTATTAAGTAAGAGTACTCTATTAGGCTGGCAGATTATGAAAACACTTGGACTGAATGCGTTTATGAAATATTTCCAGTCGTGGGCGATAGAAATCATATTTTCTGGCGCTGGTCTGCCGTGATTGGCTGAGCGTGATGATGTCATGGCCAGGATGGTGCTTTGATCTCTGCTCTTGTTTAACGAGGCTGTAATTAGTCACTGAAGTTATGTCATGCTTCATGTGTGTCTGTGTTGTGACAGAAAGCATCTGTAAGAGCGCTTCATCTGAACATCTCAGGAATCTCAGGAATCTTTTATGTTATTTTAAGACTTGTTTAGTCTGTGCGTCTGACTTTAAGCGCTTATATTACACATATCCACATCCAGCTCAGCCTGTTAGGATATTATTATGATGTGAACACTGTTATGATATTAGAAATGACTGGATTTTACATAGATATCCGTTCCTGCTTTATTCTGATTGTCGCTGACAGCAGAGAAAAATCCATAATTATATTAAAAATTAAAGAAAGAATGATATTCAGTCAGAATAGCAATATAATTAGGCTAAACGCAAGCTAAACTTTGTGCATCCAATTTATATAATTAATTTCCAATGTGTTTAATAACTATTTTTATACCTGTTTATACATTTTAAATATTAATCAACAGTTGTATTAACCAGGCTGTCATGTTAATTATTTATCATATAATTAGATCTATGCTATTTGAAAATAAGTATACTCTTGAAGTTTTTAATATTGCATGATTTGTAATTTTGTCATATTGTCACTAATTGGCTTTTATTTGTTTATTTGAAAATGTAATTTATGAGTGTCCTGGACAAGATAGACAGAGAAATAGCCAAAGTTATGTTTTTATTTATTTCTTTGTTTGATTTAAATGTATTTAAAACAATTTTTTTTTATCTGTTTAATCAACATTTTAATTTATATGAGCTCCCGGACCAAAGAAGGCCTCAAATTAGCAAAAGTTATTAATTAATTTATTCTTTCATTGATTAACCTTTGATTTATTAATCTTTATTTAACCACAAAAGTATTTCTAAAATCTAAAATATATTGTGTCCTTGCCCTATATAGGCAGAAAAATAGCAAAACAAATAAAAATAATATTAATAAAAATGAATATATATATATTATATTATTATTATTATTATTACTTTTTTTTATTCAACCAGGAAAGCCTTAATGAGAGCAAAAATCACTTTTACAGCAGTTTTCTGGCCAAAAACTCAATTTTAATGTATTTATTTCATTCTTAATTCATTATTATTTATTTACATTTTTTTCAGTTAAAATTTTTAATTTGGGAACTCGTTAAATTAAAAATTATTTTATTGTATTGTATTTTATTTCATTCTTAATAATTTTTTTTATTATTTTTATTTTTATATATTTTATTTTTTTCAGTTAAAACGTTTATTTGGGAACTCGTTAAATTAAAAATAATTGTATTGTATTTTATTTTATTCTATATTAATTTTATTATTATTTTATTTTTTTTCAGTTAAAATGTTTATTTGGGAACTCGTTAAATTAAAAATAATTGTATTGTATTTTATTTTATTCTATATTAATTTTATTATTATTATTATTTATTTTTTCAGTTAAAAAGTTTATTTGGGAACTCGTTAAATTAAAAATAATTGTATTTATTTTATTTTATTCTATATTTATTTTATAAATATTATTATTTTCAGTTAAAATGTTTATTTGGGAACTCGTTAAATTAAATATTTGTATTGTATTTTATTTCAATCTCAAGGTTTTATCCTGCCGCAGGGTTCAGGGCAGATACACTGGACATTATTTATCAAAGTTGTTTGGATTATTGGATAATATTTGACAAGAAAGCACTGTTTCTCTGTTACACAGTTACTCTCTGTGTTATTGATTAAATTGTCTAGCGATGTCTGAGTGAAATGAGTTTCCTACAGCAGTGTATGAAGTAAAGCACACACTCGCTGTGGGAGTGTGTGTGAAATCCATCGGATCGTCACACACAGCGACGCCTGTCAGTCAAACACAGTTTCTGCTCCGCGTTCACAGCTGCTGCTCAAACAGAGATTTCATCTCGTATGATCTGAGTCAGTTTTTCTGGGTTATTTGGATCAGATTGTTTTTGTGACCCGCCGCATTTTTGGGTATTCCTGAAAATGTTATTGCCCGACTGTTTGAGCTGAAGTTGAAGTTCCCCCGAGATGTTCCCTTAATGTTTTAATTTACATCTGAATTTGTGCATTTAGCAGATGCTCTTATCCAACATGATTTACAATAGAGACACATAAGAGAGCTAGATCAGCACAACTGTGGGTGTGAGTGTGTGTGTGTGTGTGTGTGTGAGTGTGTGAGTGTGTGTTTGTGTCTGTGTCTGTGTGTGTGTGTGTGGATGTGCAGTGTGTGTGTGAGAGAGTAAGTGTGTGTGTGTGTGTAGTGTGTGTGATTGTGTGAAGTGTGTGTTGTGTGTGTGTTGTGTGTGTGTGTTGTGTGTGATGTGTGTGTGTTGATGTTTTTTGTGATGTTGTGTCTGTGTGTGTTGTTTGTGTTGTGTTGTGTTGTGTTGTGTGTGCAGTGTGATGAAGTTGTGTGTGTGTGTGTGTTGATGTGTGATGTTGTGTTGTGTTGTGTATGTGTTTGTGTGTGAAGAGGTAATGTGTGTGTGTGTTGTGTGTTTGTCTGTGTTTTGTTGTGTTAAGATGTGAAAAAAAATGTGTGTGTTGTGGTGTGTGTGTGTGTGTTGATGAGTGTTGATGTGTGTGTATATGTTTTTGTGTGGATCGCAATTTGTAACAGTGTTTGAAAAATAAATAAAAAAGTTTTGTTTAGAATTGTAATTGTATAAATTTCGCTGTGATTGTGTTGGTGTTAGTGTGATTTGAGTGTGTGATGTGTAGTTTGTTGTGTATGCATCATACAGTTTTGTAAGTTAAGAATCGTTATGCTATGTGTAGTGTCTTCATTTAGATATGTAAGTTAATGTGTGTGTGTGTGTGTGTGTGTGTGTGTGTGTGTGTGTGCGTGCATGCGTGTGTGTGTGTGTGTTGTGCTGTGCATGCGTGTTGTGTGTGTGTGTGTGTGTGTGTGTGTGTTGTGTTGTGTGTGTGTAGTGTGTGTGTGTGTGTGTGTTGTGATGTATGGTGTGTTGTGTGTGTGTGTGTGTGCGCGTGATGCGTGCGTGTGTGTGTGTAGTGGTGTGTTGATGTGTGTGTGTGTGTGTGTTGTGTGTGTGTGTGTGTGGTTGCATGCGTGTGTGTGTGTGTGTGTGTGTGTGTGTGTTGCATGTTGTGATGGTTGTGTGCGTGTTGTGTGTGCGCGTGTGCATGCGTGTGTGTGTGTATGTGATGTTGATCTGAGTGTTCTAGAAATGTTCTCTCAACATTATGAAAAACATTCTTCAGTAATGTAATAGAACGTTCGTTTGAGGTTTTCTGTTCTTTATTAACATTCTCAATTCACAAATACATTATTGATTCATTGTTTGTGGAATATTGCTCTGAAACATGTTAGTTGGATGTTTATCTGAATGTTTTTTAAATCATTAACTGTTCACAGAACATTCAAAAGTAATGTTCCCATAATGTGTGCAAAATGATCAAATGGAACATTTAGTTAATGTTTTATTCAAAACTGTAATGCTCTGAGAACATTCATAAATGAAGTTTTAATACTTAACGTTAGCAAAAGAGACTGAAATATGGAGCGCTGCAGTTATTACAGACAGCAGTATCTGATTATCTGTCTATAAACGCACAGCACAGAGACGAGGAGGACCGAGAGTTCTGACTGTGTTTGTCTCTTGCAGATTTACGATCAGGAGGGAACCTTACAGCACTTTATTGACGGGAACGAGCCCAGTAAGTCGAGCTGGATGAGGTACATCCGCTGCGCCAGACACTGTGGAGAGCAGAACATGATGGTGGTGCAGTACAGGTAGACAACCTCAACTAACTTAACGGGCACCTATGATGCAAAATCCACTTTTACGTGGTGTTTGGACATAAATTGTGTTGGCAGTGTGTGAACACAACCACCCTACAATTATACAAATCCACCCCCTGCTCATTGATATATGTTACGCTGTTCTTCATGTTCTCCGCGCTTGAGCAGCTGTAACGTCAACAATGTCTCGCAAGCAATCTGCATTTAGATGTACAACTGAACATAAGAGTCCACTTTCTCCCAACATCTGATCGGCTGAGGATGCTGTGGCAGCGCGAGATTCGTTCGGTTCCGCAGGCCAGCGCTGTTTCGTCCCACTTTCAGTGCATTTGACTCCAATACGTCCGGCTGAACACCGGTTCTCTCGCTCTCAGTCGTGTACTAACAGCTGTTCATCGCTGGAGATAGATGGGAGACTTTAACGTGACGCCCTGGAGACGGGGCGGGAATATACAGCTCATTTGCATACGCTCCAAATCAGCTCGTTTTTAGACACACCCCAAAAATTACATTTTCCAGCTGTTATAATAAAAAATCTGTTTGGTCTGAAACTTCACAGACACATTCTGGGGACACCCAAGACCAATCTTGTACAAAGAGGCATAATAGGTTCCCTAAACCAACCCACACAACACCCGACTAACCGTCCTGAAGAGACAAAACCAGGGGACATAATCCTGGCATATAGATATACAGCAGTACAGTAAAACTCTACAAATACTGTTAGATAGTAATTAGCAGTATATACAGTAAAGGAAATTGTATGAAAAAAATCAGCAAGTGCTGTTCACACACTAAAAATATAGCAACATGTTTACATCTACCAAAGTCTTTATACAGTGTGTGCAGAGAGAGTGTATCTTATACACACACACATACACATACACACGCACGCACACATACACAGCAAACACTCACACACGCACGTATGCACGGACGCACGCACGCATGCACGCATACACACACACACACACACACACACACACACACACACACACACACACACACACACACACACACACACACACACACACACACACACGCACACACACGCACACACGCACACACACATACACAGCAAACACTCACACACGCACGTATGCACGGACGCACGGACGCACGCACGCACAAACACACACACACACACACACACACACACACACACACACACACACACACACACACAAACACACACACACACACACACACACACACATTACTTTCACTCTCTGCACAATTCTGTATGCATTGGATTGATTTTAAAATCTTTGATGAACTTGAATTGTGTAGTTATTATTTTGTTTTATTTCTTATTATTTTTAAAAATACATTATGATAGACCTTTGTGGTCTGTTTTTTGTTTATATTTCTTATTCTGTATATACATATATATATATATATATTATATATATAATATAAGAAATTAAGAAATCTAAGAAATATATATTTTAATAGACGTTTGGACTTTTGTGGTCTGTTTTTTATTTGTTATTATTTTTGTATCTTTTTTAAATCCAAACAAATCCATAATAAAATATATATTTTGATAGACATTTACATTTACAGTCTGTATATATATATATATATATTCACATTTTTTATCTAAAATAATATATATAAACCTTTTGTAGTTATTTATTTTTAAAATATATATATATATATATATTTTTTATCTAAACTGTGTTCTTTTTGTATTTTGTAATTTTTTTTAAATCTTAAAAAAATAATAAAATATATATTTTCCATTTAGTGTGTGGACAAAGCTTGCAGATTTTTCGTGTTAAACCTCCCAAAACCTCCTTATAAATAAAAACGTAAAAAATTAAGTAAATAATATATATATTTTTTAATTCTAAAAATGCAAACAGTTTTCCGTTGGTGTTAGTTTATAGTATTTATAACTAGCTGTATATAAAAACAATAAAAGTCCATGCAATGTTTTGTATAGTTGAATAAGCGTGGGTCAGTCTGTGTCTGATGATGTTCACGGAGGGGTTTTAACATCGAGCTGATCTTCTTCATGAAAGCGTGTGTTGTAGCGCGGCTCCAGATGAGCTGCAATATCTCGATGGAATCCTCTTCAAAGCCGCCGGTGATGGATGGAGTCCGCGTTGGCTGTTTGGTTTGCTCTGACGGTAACGTCCGCTGGCATCTCCTGCGCAGGGGGCATCCATGACTCACCCAACCGCAGCAGTAAATCGCTTTCAGCACGCTTTGATCTGCACAGATTCATGCGTGTTTGGGAGGTGACGGCAGGCTTGTACGAGCCGGTCTGAGCGTGTGCAGGACCACCCATCGCTCCCCAAACAGCCTCATTGAGTCCCACTGCATTCACCGGAGCGCTGCGGTGTTTATGTTGAGCCGAGAGCCGTGTTTTCTCTCTCTTTCTCGCGCTTATGAGATGCTGCTGATTTATGGACTCGGCTCTTGTTTTATTTTGATGTCGTGGTGGAAAGAATTAATAAAATGCACCGATCTCAGCACTTCCAGCGGGACCAAAGAGTCAAACGTTTGTAGGTTTTTCTCCTCCGCTCACATGTCTGTCAGTGTTACGTCTAAAAATAATATTTGACCCTGGAGCACAAAAACAGTCATAAAGGGTACATTTTTGGGAATTGAGATGTATGCATCATCTGAGAGCTGAATAAATAATATTTCCATTGATGTATGGTTTGGACAATATTTGAAAATCTGGAATCTGAGGGAGCAAAAAAATCTGAATATTGAGAAAATCATCTTTAAAGTTGTTCAAATGAAGTTCTTAGCAATGCATATTACTAATCAAAAAGTAGGTTTTGATATATTTAAGGTAGGACATTTACTAAATATCTTCATGGAACATGATCTTAATATCTAATGATTTTTGGCATAAAAGAAAAATATATAATTTTGACCCACACAATGTATTTATTGTTGGCTATTGATGCAAATATTGCGGCCAGATCTTCTGGAATTTACCGCTGGCTCTGATGAGTGGTTAACCATGAGACATAATTAATTATGGGTAAATCTAATGGGCAGTCTTTGTTCTCATTAATCTATTATTTGTTCCAATAGTTTTGGCTGAGGGCAAAATCATCATATTGTATTTTAAACATCATTAATGCTGTATATCAGAGCGCTGCCTTTGTACTTTTCTGACTCAATTGCCAAGCAACTTTTATAATGGCTGTTGTTAGTTACAATTATTGTTCAACACACATATAAATAATAGTAGTATTTAATAATACACTCTAAACAATGCTGGGTTAAATACAAGCCAGTGTTAGGTAAATATTGGACAGAACACATGCTGGGTTGTTTTCAACCAACAGTTGGGTTAAATGTTTAACCTTCTGGGCAGAAACCCAACCACTGGGTTCATCCATATTTAGGGCCCTATGAAATCCGTTTTATTTTTTCCCAAATTCCGTTTTATTTTTTTCAAATTATTTTTTTTTTCTGTTTTAATTTTTCTGTATTCCGTTTTTTTCCAGTTTAAATTTTTCTGGACTCCTTTTTAATGATCAAATTAACATTTTATTAATCAAAAAGCATGTTTAATTAATTAAAATCATGAAACGTAACATAACTGTCAGACTTTGTTTCCCTGCGTCTTGTGCTTTCATATGCTTCCCTGTGTTTCCGTGCCCATATATGGTCCTTCCTGTTTCCCAGTCATTATTAGTTCAGTTAGTCCCAGCCGTGTGTCGTGATTATGTTCCAGGTGTGTTTAGTTCTATCTATCTATCTATCTATCTATCTATCTATCTATCTATCTATCTATCTATCTATCTATCTATCTATCTATCTATCTATCTATCTATCTATCTATCTATCTATCTATCTATCTATCTATCTATCTATCTATCTATCTATCTATCCTAATGTGTTTAATAAGTTGAACCAAACTTTTATTTTGACGGGTTGCCATGAATACCTTTAATGTTCTGTGTGTATATGATATGATGCTAGTTTTACTCAAATTAAATGGTAAAATGTTTGTGAAGTGACTCTCAGAACAGTTCTGGAGCTTTTGTTCATATATTTATGTCCTCATTGAGACTGCAGACGAGCGCCACACGTGCTGTGTATAACGCTAGTAAACAAAACCGTGCATCTGCTCCATTCATACAGAGACGCGCAGAACATGCAGGATTCATATTTAAATACACTTTTGCGGCGTAATATTTACAGATACTAGTCCATATCGCGATTTGATTCAAGAATAATGACCTGCTTTTGATTAATTCATCCAAACTTTGACATATTCTGCGTTAAACTGTAAATTCAATTTTTATGACTGGATTCCGCGATTCCGTCCGCTTTTTCTGCATCGCAGAAATCACAGGGCCCTACATATTTTAACCTGCCGTTTGTATTCTCACCGCAGTGTGACGTCATCGTTCGGAGGGCGGGGCCACGGGGTTTGATTGACAGCTCTGCGTTGCTATATGTTACGCTGTTCTTCATGTTCTCCGCGCTCGAGCAGCTGTAACGTCAACAATGTCTCGCAAGCAATCTGCATTTAGATGTACAACTGAACATAAGAGTCCACTTTCTCCCAACATCTGATCGGCTGAGGATGCTGTGGCAGCGCGAGATTCGTTCGGTACCGCAGGCCAGCGCTGTTTCGTCCCACTTTCAGTGCATTTGACTCCAATACGTCCGGCTGAACACCGGTTCTCTCGCTCTCAGTCGTGTACTAACAGCTGTTCATCGCTGGAGATAGATGGGAGACTTTAACGCGACGCCCTGGAGACGGGGCGGGAATATACAGCTCATTTGCATACGCTCCAAATCAGCTCGTTTTTAGACACACCCCAAAAATGACATTTTCCAGCTGTTATAATAAACAATCTGTTTGGTCTGAAACTTCACAGACACATTCTGGGGACACCCAAGACCAATCTTGTACAAAGAGGCATAATAGGTTCCCTAAACCAACCCACACAACACCCGACTAACCGTCCTGAAGAGACAAAACCAGGGGACATAATCCTGGCATATAGATATACAGCAGTACAGTAAAACTCTACAAATACTGTTAGATAGTAATTAGCAGTATATACAGTAAAGGAAATTGTATGAAAAAAATCAGCAAGTGCTGTTCACACACTAAAAATATAGCAACATGTTTACATCTACCAAAGTCTTTATACAGTGTGTGCAGAGAGAGTGTATCTTATACACACACACACACACATACACGCACACACGCACGCACACATACACAGCAAACACTCACACACGCACGTATGCACGGACGCACGACGCATGCACGCACACACACACACACACACACACACACACACACAACACAACACACACACACACACACACACACCACACACACGCACGCACACATACACAGCAAACCTCACACACGCACGTATGCACGGACGCACGCACGCAGCACCACACACACACACACACACACACACACACACACACACACACACACACACACATTACTTTTCACTCTCTGCACAATTCTGTATGCATTGGATTGATTTTAAAATCTTTGATGAACTTGAATTGTGTAGTTATTATTTTGTTTTATTTCTTCTTATTTTTAAAAATACATTATGATAGACCTTTGTAGTCTGTTTTTTGTTTATATTTTTTATTCTGTTATATTATATAATATATATATATATATATATATATATATATATATAATAAATAAGAAATTAAGAAATCTAAGAAATATATATTTTAATAGACGTTTGGACTTTTGCGGTCTGTTTTTTATTTGTTATTATTTTTGTATCTTTTTTAAATCCAAACAAATCCATAATAAATATATATTTTGATAGACATTTACATTTACAGTCTGTATATATTAATATATATATATATCACATTTTTTATCTAAAATAATATATATAAACCTTTTGTAGTTATTTATTTTTAAAATATATATATTTTTTTAAATCTAAACTGTGTTCTTTTTGTATTTTGTAATTTTTTTTTAAATCTTAAAAAATAATAAAATATATATTTTCCATTTAGTGTGTGGACAAAGCTTGCAGATTTTTCGTGTTAAACCTCACAAAACCTCCTTATAAATAAAAACGTAAAAAATAAAGTAAATAATATATATATTTTTTAATTCTAAAAATGCAAACAGTTTTCCGTTGGTGTTAGTTTATAGTATTTATAACTAGCTGTATATAAAATCAATAAAAGTCCATGCAATGTTTTGTATAGTTGAATAAGCGTGGGTCAGTCTGTGTCTGATGATGTTCACGGAGGGGTTTTTAACATCGAGCTGATCTTCTTCATGAAAGCGTGTGTTGTAGCGCGGCTCCAGATGAGCTACAGTATCTCGATGGAATCCTCTTCAAAGCCGCCGGTGATGGATGGAGTCCGCGTTGGCTGTTTGGTTTGCTCTGACGGTAACGTCCGCTGGCATCTCCTGCGCAGGGGGCATCCATGACTCACCCAACCGCAGCAGTAAATCGCTTTCAGCATGCTTTGATCTGCACAGATTCATGCGTGTTTGGGAGGTGACGGCAGGCTTGTACGAGCCGGTCTGAGCGTGTGCAGGACCACCCATCGCTCCCCAAACAGCCTCATTGAGTCCCACTGCATTCACCGGAGCGCTGCGGTGTTTATGTTGAGCCGAGAGCCGTGTTTTCTCTCTCTTTCTCGCGCTTATGAGATGCTGCTGATTTATGGACTCGGCTCTTGTTTTATTTTGATGTCGTGGTGGAAAGAATTAATAAAATGCACCGATCTCAGCACTTCTAGCGGGACCAAAGAGTCAAACGTTTGTAGGTTTTTCTCCTCCGCTCACATGTCTGTCAGTGTTACGTCTAAAAATAATATTTGACCCTGGAGCACAAAAACAGTACATTTTTTGGGAATTGAGATCTATATATCATCTGAAAAGCTGAATAAATAAGTTGTTATGATTGGACAATATTTGAAAATCTGGAATCTGAGGGTGCAAAAAATCTAAATATTGAGAAAATCATCTTTAAAGTTGTTCAAATGAAGTTCTTAGCAATGCATATTACTAATCAAAAAATAAGTTTTGATATATTTATGCTAGGAAATTTACAAAATATCTTCATGGAACATGATCTTTACTTAATATCCTAATGATTTTTGGCATAAAAGAAAAAATGATAATTTTGACCCACACAATGTATTGTTGGATATTGATACAAATATTGCGGCCAGATCTTCTGGAATTTACCGCTGGCTCTGATATCCCAATAGTGGTTAAACATGATACATAATTCATTTGGTCTTTGTTCTCATTAATCTATTATTTGTTCTAATAGTTTTGGCTGAGGGCAAAATCATCATGTTGTATTTTAAACATCATTAATGCTGTATATCAGAGCGCTGCCGCTGTACTTTTCTGACTGAATTGCCTAGCAACTTTTACAATGGCTGTTGTTAGTTACAATTATTGTTCAACAAATATATAAATAATAGTAGTATTTAATAATACACTCTAAACAATGCTGGGTTAAATACAAGCCAGCGTTGGGTAAAATATGGACGAACCCAGCGCTGGGCAAAATATGGACGAACCCAGCGCTGGGCAAAATATGGACGAACCCAGCGCTGGGCAAAATATGGACGAACCCAGCGCTGGGTAAAATATGGACGAACCCAGCGCTGGGCAAAATATGGACGAACCCAGCGTTGGGCAAAATATGGACGAACCCAGTGCTGGGCAAAATATGGACGAACCCAGTGCTGGGCAAAATATGGACGAACCCAGCGCTGGGTAAAATATGGATAAACCCAGCAGTTGGGTTACTGCCCAGAAGGTTGGGTTAAACATTTAACCCAACTGTTGATTAAAAACAACCCAGCATGTGTTCTGTCCAATATTTACCCAGCACTGGGTTGTATTTAATCCAGCATTGTTTAGAGTGTAGTATTTAGTAATGGAAAACATTCTGTGTGTTCATGATAGTGATGTTAGTTACATTGTCCTCCATTAGATGGCAACAAGAGACTGTTTTTAAGTAAAGCAGTAAACACTTTTATATTAAAAGAGACTGAAATGCAATTTCAACAACAGCTTGTAAGACACAACCAACAAATGCACAGATCAGCGCTGTCATAGAAAATCACCATTAACAGATGAAAGGATAGTACAACAAAGATATCGCTTTCCTCAGCGGACATTCAAACTAATGTTTTACTGTGAATATGAGATTGATCTGAAGAATAAATGCTGTATAAGATGCACCACTCGCTCAGTCAATCTCTCTCTCATATATACAATACAATACGCTTTCAATGAAGCAACTCAACGTTCCTGAGATTCGAATCCATGACGGAAGAAAGTAGTTCTGCACAAAAGAGGGCTTCTAAAGACATTCCATTGTTGTTTTATTTATATATATATATATATATATGCATGAAAATGAATGATTTTATGAAATACTATTGAGATGTATATTTTGTTTTATAAACTGTTTATTGAATGTGTTTTTAGTTTCATAAACAATATGATTTTATATATTTTATAATGGATTTACATATTTTACAGTCATATTATTGAATACATTTTGTTTAATATTAATATTGTTTCTAGTTTCACAAACATGTCACATGTTCTGGATGAGACTAAATCAAGGATGGCGATAAATTCAAGCATGACTATGAATTATGTAATATTTTATACTGGATATACATATTTTACAGTCATTGTACAGTCAATTTGATTTCTAAGAATTTTTCAATTCAGTTGTATAGTGCTTTTCACGATACAAATCATTGCAAAGCAGCTTTACAGAAAATATTAAGTTTCTACATTATATTTTAAGAGTAGGTTAATAGTGGTGACTATAGCAGAAATGTACAGTAAAAATCATGCAGTTAGTTACATATGACACATAATCAAACAGATGCTATTAACTGCAATGATTATATGTTGCGATTAAACGTTGTGTTTGAATGTTTCAGGTCGTGTATCTTCTACCGGGCGTGTGCAGATATTCCTCGAGGAACGGAGCTCCTGGTTTGGTACAACGACAGCTACACGTCTTTCTTCGGGATCCCTCTGCAGTGCGTCGCACAAGACGAAAACCGTAAGAGAAGCTCTTCTGCATCGATCGCATCTGAACCATTCACACACTTCTTAATCCCACTAACAGTGTTGAGGGGGTAATGCATTACAAGTAACGTAATCAGATTACATTTTTCAAGTACTTTTTAATGTGCACAAAAATATCTGAGTTACTTTTTCCCCATTTATTGACTGACTTGTCCCATAGTGGGAGAAATCAGAAGTACAGAGGCGTTGAATATGTGTGAATATGATCTTAATGTAGTTCTAGAGTCTAGAACTACAACTTTACACCACCTCAGAAAATATTTGGCTTTCCAAGTACCACTGTTATGACCGACATTAAAATACAGTATAGCACTATGCACAGTAAAAAAAACAACAAGAAAAAAAGAAGCCAGTTTTATTCGTGATAAGAATATTTGTTATTGTTAGCCAATTAAAACATTTTAAATACACAGTTTGGACATTAACACTGCAGCATGCTTACTTCCAGGTAAATAAAAAAACGTAATTATTAAATTAAAATATATTGTACCTAAAAATGTACTGTACTTCAATTAAAAAAACTGTACTTAAATATAGATTAAATGAAAATGTATTGTACTTAATATTTAAGTACAATTTTTTATTTAACTTTTAAGTAGCTACAATACATTTTCATTGAATCTTTATTTAAGTACAGTACAGTTTTTATTAAACTTTTAAATAAAAAAGTACTTGATTATTTTTTTTTTTAAATAACACAGGCTGTATGTGTAGCTGCAAGTAACAATATCATGCATTTATGAATAAATTAATGGATAAATCATTGTTTCAGAATCAGCTTTATTCGCCAAGTGTGTGCAACCACACAAGGAATTTGTTGTGGTTTTTAAGAAGTCTTGGTACATACACACATACATACAGAAGATAGACATCAGAAGAATCGGCCAGCTCAGTCTTCATGCATGTTCTCCCAGTGAAGGCTGTTGGAAAAACCCCAGCAGAGATGGATTTTATTACAGCTATTTTCAAGGCTTGTAATGTACTCGCATAAAAAAAAAACATTCATAAAGTTTATTACTTCTAACAATATGTTTTTGCTCGAAATTATACAATTTTTTAAATAATTTGTTTATTTCTGCACAGGAGAGACTTGGTGGAAATATATATCGGTATCGGCTATCGGCCAAAATTATTTGAAAAATATCGGCATATCGGAAAAATCTAATATTGTGCATTTATGAATGAATTAATGGATAAATCAGAAGAATCGGCCAGCTTAGTCTTCATGCACGTTCTCCCAGCGAAGGCTGTTTGAAAAAAACCCAGCAGAGATGGATTTTATTACAGATATTTTCAAGTTTGTAATGTACTCGCATAAAAAAAAGAATTTTGATAAAGTTTATTACTTCTAACAAATACGTTTTTGCTCAAAATTAACCAAAATGTAAAAAAAAAAAAAAATCCGTAGAGGAGAGACTTGGTGTAAATATGTATCGGTATCGGCCAAAATTATTTGAAAATATCGGCATATTGGCAAAAATCTAATATCGTGCATTTCTGAATGGATAAATGCAATGGCCTTCATGCACGTTCTCCCAGCGAAGGCTGTCGCGAGTCTGACAGTCCAGTGTTTACAGCAGACAGACTTTATGAGTTCAGTCGTGTTTACACAGAGCTCTTTACAGCGTGTCGTGTGATCTGAGAGACGTGCTGTTGAGAAACACTGCGAGAGAGGAGCTCTTCGCTGATCAGAAGCTGTTTTGACACGTTGTCTGTGGAGCTCAGGATTCATGTTTGAGTCTGAACATATGAAGACTCAGATCTGCTCAGATGAACATGTAATCAGCGCGGTCAGCGGAGCCCTTCATCTGTGTGTTTCTCCACGTTCAGTCTAATCTCAGGTCTGCGGCTGACGCTCAGCGGTGATCAGACGACTTCTGGAGATTCATGCTGCATCTAAGGCGCTGGCGTTATTGAATCAGAGCGCTCTCACACGTCTCGTCTTACAGTCGGCTAATTCAGTGTTTATGTGCACGGCATGCTCTGTGATGATGAATTCTGGAATGTGCTTCAGCCTTTCTGAACATAAAGTGTCTTTGAAAGCATCTGAAGACGTCGGTTCCTCGTCCGAGATCGACTCCATGGCTGATTCTCTAAAGCTGTGTAGTCATTTTTAGAATAAAGAAACGCATTACATTTATTTTTAAAGATATATAGTTATTTATTTGCCAATTTAAGAAATCGTTCAGATGCTTTATGTCTGTGTGACCAATTCAATTATACACGAGCATTCAAAAGTTTAGGGTCAGTAAAATTTTATTTAAAAAAGTATAATTAAACCTTTCAAATAGTGACAGTAAAGACATATATAATGATTTCTAATTTAAATAAATTTTGTTCTTTTGAATTTTCTGTTCATCTGTAAATCATGAAAAATGTAATGCATTAGTTTCCACAAAAATATTGAGCAGCACGACTGTTTTCAACATTGATAATAATAATAAATGTTTCTTGAGCAGCATATTATTATGATTTCTGAAGATCATGTGACACTGAAGACTGCAGTAATGATGCTGAAAATACAGATTTGATCACAGAAATAAATTATATTTTAACACATATTAATATAGAAAACAGCTGATTTAAATTCTAATAATATTTCACAATTTTTACTATATTTTTGAGCAAATAAATGCAGCCTTGTTGAGCAGGAGAGGCTTTTTTCAAAAACATGGGGAAAAACCCTTCTGTACAGCAGTTATATAAATGTGTAATTGATCAACTAAATCTTTGTACAGATGGTCAGATTTTAAAATTAATTTTCACTCACATTTTCACAGTGTAATTTTAGTATCATTGACTTACTGTTGTAATTTTTGTTCATTTTTCGAATTAGATTTTATTTTTTATATTTTACATCTTCATTTTTTTATATATTTATGTATTTATTTATTTAAATATGACTATATATAGTTTTTATTTATTTTATTTACTTTTTTTTATTTTAGTACTTCAAGAAAATAAGAAATGTTGCCTTGGCAGCTAATTGGGTTAATATTTTAATATACAATATTTGATAAACACACACACACCGCACACACACACACACACACACACACACACACACACACACACACACACACACACACACACACACACACACACACACACACACACACACACACACACACACACACACACACACACGTACACGTGTCCCTGGAGCACAGAAGCAGTCATAAGCAGCACAGCTATATTTAGTCAACAATACATTGTATGGGTCAAAATTATACATTTTTCTTTTACACCAAAAATCATTAGGATATTAAGATCATGATCCATGAAGATATTTAGTAAATTTCCTATCGTAAATATATCAAAACTTATTTTTTTATTATTAATATGCATTGCTAAAATTCATTTGATCAACTTTAAAGATGATTTTCTCAATATTTAGATGTTTTTGCACCCTCAGATTCCAGATTTACAAATATTGTCCAATCATATTCAGATGATGCATAAATCCCAATTTCACAAACTGTTATTTGGGTTCACATTTGTATAATTAGCAGTTTCTCAGTTTGACTCCGATGTTCTGCTGCTGTTTCTGTGGCAGTGAACGTGCCGTCTACTGTCATCGAGGCCATGTCGCGTCAGGACTCGCTCCAGCCCTTCAGCAAGAGCCCCAAACCCTCGTCTTCCTCGCTGCTCCTGCCGCGCTCCATGGTCTTCCCCCAGTCGCCCTGCTCTCGGAGCTTCTCTCTGCTGGACAAGAGTCACGTGGAGTCCAGCCTGAGTCAGATGAGCGGGAAGAACCAGCGTGTTCTGGCCAGCCCGACCTCCACCAGCCAGCTGAGCTCTGAGTTCAGTGACTGGCATCTGTGGAAGTGCGGCCAGTGCTTCAAGACCTTCACGCAGAGGATCCTGCTGCAGATGCACGTGTGCACGCAGAACCCCGACAAGTACGAGCGCACGCTGATCTATACATCCCTGAGAGCACACGTACATCTCAGAGACGTCTATTTGATGTCTGCATTTACATCTGCAAGACTGTTTGCTCATCTGCAATGCGTCTATAGGACGTCTCCTTTTAGATGTCAAATAGACGTCTATTAGATGTCTTTAAGATGTTTATGATTTAAATGCATGTAAAATGACATCTGCCAGACGTTTGTAGACAGCAGATGCTTTCCAGATCAAGAGATCTTTAACAGACGTCTTGCAGACGTACGTGTGCTATCTTGGATTACATTTAGTCATTTAGCTTTTATTCAAAGCCACTTACAAATGAGGACAATACAAGCAATCAGAATCTAGAAAAGAGCAATGATACGTGAGTGCTATGACACGTCTGAGTTAGCTTAACTACACGTATATAATAGATAGAAATAGAAAACAAATATATAGAAAAAAAGAATTGACAAGAATAGAATTAGAATAGAGCGTGCTAGAGTTAAAGGGTCGAGTAAAGATGGAATAAATGTGTTTTTAGCCGATTCTTGAAGATGGCTCAGGACTCGGATTGAGTCGGGTCTATTTGTTAAGTGTCATAATTCAGTTCAGTTAATAACAGAGTCCGGGCTGTAAAATATATCAATTATAAAATAAATTCAATTCTTGCATTCTAAATTTGGGTCATTCCACCAGGAATGTTATTAAATAACATTTAATTTAAAATGCGTTATACATATTATACTTTATATATTTGACCATCTAACTCTACTAGCACTCTCTGTTATAATTCTATTTTTTAATTTAGTTTTTAATTTTTAATTTAAAAACACTTGACCCTGTATCACTCGCTCGCACTATTCGTTTTCCAACTGCTTGTTTTTCTTAAAAAAAAACTCTAATAGTAACTTTCTATATATTTTTCTATTCTATCTACATGTGTTTTTGTGTGTGTATGTGTGTGTATGTGTGTGTATATATATATATATATGTGATGTGTGTTGTATATGGAGATCAACAGGACAAAACATTTAAAATTGTTAAAGTGACTTGAGGCATCTAGTTTTTGATTTTTAAAACTAAATTCCTCTATTGAAATAATGCAGGCAATTCTTATTTTATAATTGTTAATAATTTTTGGGTGTTTTACTTTATTTTGATATAATTTTTATTTTATTTTTTGCATGTTTTCTTTTTTCTTATTTTATAATTTTTATAATTTTTATTTGATTAGGTGTTTTGAATGCATGTTTTCTTTTTTGCTTATTTTATAATTTTTATATAATTTTTATTTGTGAGTGTTTTGAATGCATGTTTTCTTTTTTGCTTATTTTATAATTTTTATATAATTTTTATTTTTTGAGTGTTTTGAATGCATGTTTCCTTTTTTGCTTATTTTATAATTTTTATATAATTTTTATTTTTTGAGTGTTTTGAATGCATGTTTCCTTTTTTGCTTATTTTATAATTTTTATATAATTTTTATTTGTGAGTGTTTTGAATGCATGTTTCCTTTTTTGCTTATTTTATAATTTTATATGGTGTATTTTGACGTTTTATTTGTTTATGTTAAGTGCTTTGTGAAGTAACATTTAAAGGTGCTATAGAAAAAATATATATTATTATTATTCTTTCAGATGAATCCAATCAGAGTTATATAAAAAATTGTCCTTGCTGTTCCAAGTTTTAGAGTTTTTTTTTTCAACAGTCCAAAAGAAGAAATAAAGCGCAATAAAACCTGCCTCACATGGCTAAGGGGGGAGGGGGGGGGGGGTCTCTTGTAGCAAATCCATGCGTTTTGTAAGAAAAATATCCATATTTAAAACATCCCAAACTATTTTTACTATTTTAATTACTCTGTTCTTAACCATAAAGCAGCTCTATAGAAGACAAACGTGTCATAATTCAGTTAATTTCAGATTTAATTCAGTTCTGTAACTGTCAGTTGCAAAGTTCAATTCTAAAACAAATTCAATTCTTAATTTTAAATTTGATTCTTAACCAGTATTATTTTAGTATCAGCGAGATATCATAGTTTTTATTAATATTTTGAATTTGTTTTAGGTTTATATTTTCTGTTTCCATTTAAATGTTAGTATTTTAGTTTAGATTTTTGTAACTTTTATTATTTGTGT
>CM049828.1:667500-670000 GCA_027422435.1 Schizopygopsis pylzovi
TGTACATTTTTAAATATTTTCAAATAATTTTATATCATTTCTTCAAGCTCTTGATTATTATTATTATTAGTTTTAATTGATGCATTTTTAATGTCATCATACCCCCCCCCATATATTATATATACACGTATATTATAATTATTTTTTAAATATATATTCTATTCTATATATATTTATTTGTAATTTTTCTTATATTTTCATATAATTTGTAAATGTTATATATTATTCTTCAAGCTCTTGATTTATCATTATTAGTTTTAATAATAAAACTATAATTAAATTAGAACAATTGAAGATTAGAATAATTCGAATAATGAATTAGTTATAACTTATAATAATTTTAAGGTAACGGGTATATCTCAATTGGTTATTAAGTCAATGATCACTTTTTACAGTGTATATCACATTTTTGTGGTTACATTGTTTTTAAGAATATATATATTATAATTTTTTTTCATATATGTATATATAAATTAGGCATATGTGACCTGTGCTGGCAAAATGAGTTGAAATGAGCACATTTTATTTATTTTTATTATATTTATTTATTTTCACATTCTCTGTTAAAATAATCTTCAAAATGTAATTTAAAGACTTGCTGTAATCGGACAAAAAATGACAGTAAAATCAACTTAAGCAAAATTCACGTTTCATATTTTCCTCCAGTTCTTTTCTTAATTATATTTACTATATTATTAATCACAATATAGCTATTTTTTATTTGACTTTGTTATTAAAGATAATAATAAAGATATATTTTTAATATTTTCATATAATTTTTAAAATGTTATATAGATTATTAATTTCTTGATTATTATTATTATGTTTTAATTGATACATGTTTAATGTCATATGATATATTCTGTATACACATATATATATATATATTTATAGAATAGAATATATATATACAAAATAATTATAATATATGTGTATACAGAATATATCATATGACATTAAACATTTATCAATTAAGTAATAATATAATAATAATAATCAAGAGCTTTAAGAAATTATATAAAATGTAAAAGTTATGTGAAAATATTAAAAAATTTAAAAATATATATATATATAGAATATAATATATATATAAAAAATAACTATAATATATTTTTATGTATATTTATTTTTTACATTTTATATAATTTCTTCAAGCTCTGGATTATTATTATTTATTAGTTTTAATTGATACATTTCTAATGTCATATTTTATATTCTATATACACTTATAGTATAATAATTGTTTTTCATATATATTCTATTCTATATATATTTTATTTGTACATGTTTTAATATTTTCATATAATTTTTAAATGTCATATCATTTCTTCAAGCTCTTGATTATTATTATCATTAGTTTGAATTGATGCATGATTAATGTGGTATGATATATTCTATATACACGTGTTCTAATAGTCTGTTTTCTGATGAATATAAGAGATATTAAGATGAATCTGAGCTGGTTTCATGATTAATGTGGTATGATATATTCTATATACACGTGTTCTAATAGTCTGTTTTCTGATGAATATAAGAGATATTAAGATGTTTACAGTGATTGATGGGATGGTGTTTCTCCAGCAAACACACGTCATGTGTTCAGTGAAGTCTCCAGAAACACTGATCGATCATCTAGAGTCTTTATAAAGACCAGATTTGGAGCTGAAAGCATGTGTTTTATGTCGTACAGCTGAAACAAATCAAGCGTCTAATAAGCAATCAGTGCAACACAAACGTGTCATCAGCGATTCAGCAAATCTTTATCTGATCAATAACCCTGAGCCGTGTGCTCGACAGAATCAGCTCTTCTCCATCAGCACTTCAGTATTTAATAACACATGATGATATAACATCATATCATATAACATCATATCATAATATAACATCATATAATATAACATCATATAACATAATATAATAATATAACATAATATCATATAACATAATATAATAATATAACATCATATAACATAATATCATATAACATAATATAATAATATAACATCATATAATATAATATAACATAACATGATATGACATAATCATCATATAACATAATATCATATAACATAATATAATAATATAACATCATATAATATAACATAACATGATTAACATATAACATAATATCATATAATATAATATAACATCATATCATATAACATAATATAATATAACATAACATCATATAATATAACATAACATGATATAACATAATATCATATAACATAATATAATAATATAACATCATATAATATAACATAACATGATATAACATAATATCATATAACATAATATAATAATATAACATCATATAATATAACATAACATGATATAACATAATATCATATCATATAACATAATATAATAATATAACATCATTATGTGCGTTTGTGTGTGTGCGTGTGTGTGTGTGTGTGTGTGACTCTCTGTGTGTGTCTCTGTGTGTGTGTGTGTGTGTGTGTGTCTGTGTGTGTGTGTGTGTGTCTCTCTCTCTGTG
>CM049828.1:672500-677500 GCA_027422435.1 Schizopygopsis pylzovi
TCATGACTTGTGCTGTTTTTTTTGTTTGTTTGTTTGCATGATTTCAACATGTTTGTACAGAAGCACAAAAAATGTTCTTGTGAATAAAGTAATGACCAAACTTTGATTAACATGAAACTGGTCGCCTGTATTTGATGAACCGTAAATGATCATAAGTATTCATACCCTCATGAAAATAACACTTACTGTTATAGAATTGGACTAAACTCACAATGTGACTTCACGCAGCAATTTCGCTTCGTTAGCCTTTAATTATTTTGTATTTGTGGGGATTTTTCCCCCTGGTAAAAAAAATTATAAATCCCTCATTACGCTATATTATCAACTGTATTGTTTTTTTTGTCAATTTGTTTAATTTAAATTATTTTATTTTAAAAATACATTTAACCCTCAGTCAGTCAACAGTCACAAAAAACAAACAAAATGAAAAAAAAAAAAAATAAAAAAAGTTTCAAATGAAAAATGCACAAAATTACTCTTTGTAAATTTGATATATATTTTTCAAAACATGTTTTACTCTAAATCTGTGAGAAAATCATAGTCATAAATCCAGAAAACCAAACGCAGTAATACAATAAGAGAGATGTTAAGAGATATCGATCCTGGCACAGATAGGGGGCGGGGCTAACGGGGGCGGGGCTATCGGGGAGATTATTTATTCATGAGTTCCTGAAACGAGACTGTGTTTGGAAGAAGAGCAAAAGCTCTATTTCTGTCCTGATGTCCAGCACAAATATCAAAACATAACTTAAATCAAGACACGTTTACTGGAGATGCAGAATGACTTCTGATACACTGCGTTTCTTAGATCGTTTGAGTTGTTTCCAGCCCAGATATCTAGAGTTTATAGACAAGCCAACATTATAATAGCAGAGAAAAAAGGTCAAAATGAAGTGAGTTTTTCCAGAGCTCAAGGATGTGTGGAAAACATCAAACAGTAATACAGAGGAAAAAACAAACAACATTACGTAGTATACAACAGAAGACAAAATAAACAGAAATGAACTACGAAAGAGAACATTCTGGGTTCTGCGCTGCGACAGGCCGTGGGTAAGACCGAGTGGACTTCATAGAGAGTATTATAATTTAGGGGCAACAACACTGAGAGATCTGCCCCCCCCCCCCCCCATGGAAGAGAGGCGATACCCAGGGACCGTAGTGAACGAGGAGGAGAATAGAGGAGCAGATTACAAAGATAGTAAGGAGCCAGACCATTCAAAGCTTTACAAATAAGCAGGATAATTTTAAAATGAATACGATGCAGATCAGCTAGAATAGAGGTGATGTGGGCTGAGGCTTTAGTGCGAGCGGCTGAGGTTTGAATATACTGTAATCTAGCAATAGAGGTAGCTGGCAAGCCGATGGAAAGGGCATTACTGTAATCGAGACGGGTTTCTGCATCATTAGTGCTAATGAAAGGACGGAGCTGGACAACTCGTCGTAAGTGAAAGAATGCCAATTTAGAGAGAGAGTTAATGTGAGACAGAAATGATAGAGAGGGGTCAAACATAACACCAAGATTATACTAGATGGAGCAATTGAAGTCAGATGTAGCTCGGGCGCAGTACCACACGCTTCCACAAGAGGCGCCACACCTTTATCAAGCGTCGTCCCGTTCGGAGAACGTAAAACAATTCAGAAAAATCTAAATCTACATTTATTTGGTCAAACATTATTCTAGAGCACCAAAAGTTAAAAAACATATTTGCTAAAAATAAAAATAAAATATATTTCTGACTATATATATATATATATAAATATTTAATATATTTATATAAAAAACGTAATATTTTTAAAAAGCATTATTAAATTTTAGCACAAGAAAATTAATTTATGTCACATATAGTGCCGTCAAACAATTAATTGCGGTTAATCGCATCTAAAATAAACGTTTTTGTTTACATAATATATTAAGGTGTACTTTGTTTATTTATTATCTATATTTAAATACACACACATTCAGTATATATTACACATATTTACATGCAAACACAATCATATATTATATTATGTATAAATCTATTTAATATATAAACAAAGCATTTTTTCTTAAATATATACATGCATGCATTTGTATTTATATAGATAATAAATATACACAGTACACACACATATATATAATGTAAACATAAACATTTTGATGCGATTAATTGTTTGAGAACGCTAGATTTGAATACAATTTGTATAATTTTGATGTGTAGAATTAAGAATAAGGTCTTGCAGCATAAGACATTATTAATACGTGCTCTTTAAGTATTAATATTCTCTAATATTCATGTTAAAAACAACTAGTTAATATTGAGAATTGAAGTGTTATTAATATTCTTAATAACGCACTATTATTTAAAGTGAGAAGGGTGCATAAAAAGCATGCATTTGAAGGTATAATTAAGTATTGCATGTTTATAAAAAGTAAGTGGTCTTAAATGACGAGGGAAGTAATTAAATCCCAGTAACGAATCAGTCAGTGGCTAGTTAGACCCAGCACTGGTCAGGAGTGTCGGGATGGATCTGGGATGGATCGGGGTCGGCTCCGGGGCCGGGGCCCCTGCGGGAAGCTCTTCTGCGTCTGGTGCAGACGTCTGATTTATTATCACGCGAGCAGCAGAAACAGTGTGTTTGCTGATAAACGCATTACTTCAACATTATTCCTGCGTCTCTGGCCTGGTTGTGTTTGCTTTGGCTCGGCTGCTGTTAGAGCAACAGCTACTCGTCTTAATATAGTTCGGCCCGCTGCTCGCGCTGTCGTCTGTGGACGGCCCTCCGCTGCTAATGACACACAATTACTAGAGTTCAAGAGAGATGAAGACGGACATATTCCCGCTCGACGTTACACTGATGATTTCTTCTTCAGTATTTGGTGGATGTGTCTCATTTGGGGTCATGAATGTGTTTTAGGAAGGCTTTGGTGTCGGGGTCATACTGACCCTCATTCATTTCCATAAAAATCAAAAAACTGAAACGCTAAAATATGAATCAATACAAATAATTTGAGATTGATCTTCTGAGTCATCCAAGGAACCCATACGGAGAGAAAATAAAGTATATATATATATATATAATAGCCTTTGACGAAAATGGCCAAATATGTTTAAGAAAATATATTTATATGTTTTTTCCCCCAAAAATATTTTAAGTGCTTTAGAAGTACATAATTTTTTTTTTATAATATTAAACTATATTAACATTGATAAAAAAATACAATATGGCTATATAAAAAATGCAATCAATATTAATTCTGTTTTGCTATTCCTTCCATATTAGCCTACTGTTTTTATAATTTTTACAAAAATGTAAAAAAAAAAAAGAAAAAAAAAAGAAATGTCTTCACTGTTCATAATATATATTTAGCACAATATCACATAGATTTTGTCCAGAAAATGAGTTTATCTAATATTTTTTTGTGGTGGTCTTGGTGGGGGGGGGCAATTATGAGTCTGTTACAGTACTGAAAGCAACAGTGAACAAGTCCTTTTACCCACACAAAGCTTGGAAAGCTGAATATTAAATACCTCTTACACTAACGACCTTCATGGAACCCAATGCAGCCGCAGCCGCAGCTTTAATACAGAGCAGGATTGATTTCCATCACCTCCACCTGTTTTCTCTTGCTCAAGTATCTTAATAATTCTTCAGACAGCAGTTCTCGCGTATTGTTCCCAGAGGAGCGTCGCGCGTTTGTAAAACAAATAGTGTAGATGTAGAGCATCCATCACGGCTCTCCAGCATGTGAACCGCAGGACAAACTAACGAGCAGATGAGAGTTATTATTTTCCAAACATACATTCGCTCGCTCTGGAATTTCCTGCTCTGAGGTCACACGTTCACAAGCAATTAGCAAGAGCCTTGGACTTTCTTAGACGTCTCACGTAATTGGAAACAAAGTCTGTGAGAACCGCTGGACTTCGTTCCGGCTGCGTCCCAATTCACATACTATCCGCCCTAAATAGTATTCAAACATATAATTATTATATCCCTTAAAAAAGATGCCAAAGATGGTCTACTACTCCCGGTCAGGATTCGAAGTGCAGACGAGGATTCGATTCGAACTACAAAAGTGTTAAAAACTACAAACATGGCGGATATGCGAGGTAGAGAAACGGATTTGAGCGATAAATAATCAGTCCGATTAAAAACTATTAATTGAATGTTATCCACGTTATATTTCATCTACACTGTGAACTTGTGTAATGATGCGTTTGGTCATTAACTTTGAAATGCATCATTATACAAACACATGAGCAGAGATCTCGTTATGAAAGACCCGCGATGTGCTTCATTTCTCTCCAATACGGTCGGAAATCAAATTAAATATGATGTTAACTGTGATAAGATGATTGACAGGTGGTTTAATTAAGTAACAGATCATCTGTTAATGACGCAGCTATGATGAAGTAGTGTGTCCCAAAACGTGCCTACTATTCTGCTGGAGTACATACATTTAAGGGCATAGTATAAGTAGGAGAGAGTGTGTGTGTGTGTTTGAGAGAGTGTGTGTGTGTGTGTGTGCGTGAGTGAGCGTGTGTGTGTGTGTGAGTATGTGTGTGAGTGAGCGTGTGTGTGAGTATGTGTGTGAGAGAGTGTGCATGTGTGTGTGAGAGTGTGCGTGTGTGTGAGTGAGTATGTTTGTGAGTGTGTGTGAGTGTGCGAGTTTGTGTGTGTGTGTGTGTGTGTGTGTGATAGCGTGTGAGTAAGTGTGTGTGAGAGAGAGTGTGAGTGTGTGAGTATGAGTGTGTGAGAGAGTGTGTGTGTGTGAGCGTGATTGTATGTGTGTGAGTGTGTGTGTGTGTGTGTGTGAGTGTGTGTGAGAGAGTGTGTGAGTGTGTGTGATAGTGTGTGTGTGTGTGTGTGAGTGTGTGTGAGAGAGTGTGTGTGTGAGTGTGTGTGTGAGTGTGTGTGAGAGAGTGTGTGTGATAGTGTGTGTGTCTGAGTGTGTGATAGTGTGTGTGTGAGTGTGTGTGTGTGAGTAAGTGTGTGTGTGAGTGTGTGTGTGTGTGTGT
>CM049828.1:682500-752500 GCA_027422435.1 Schizopygopsis pylzovi
ATGGAGGCCTCGGAGCTCAATAGATCATCAGCGGTTTTCTTTATATATCAGGCACTTGAAAGTAAAGAGCAAGGCGAGTCCAGCTGGTGTGTGTCTGTAACAGTTATTAGCAGGCTGATAAGCTCCATGCGGCGCCTCTGTTTAGAGTTAGAGTTCACTGGAGAAGCGGCCCGATGTTTCAGCGCAGCTCGTGACAGCTCGCATGAGAACTCACATCCACGTCTGCGTTAATGCAGTAAACCGGTCCATTAGTCTCGGGCTGGTTCTGACCGGCATGCACGCATGCGAGAGCCTGACTGGATCCAGAACACAAACGCCAGACTTTTTATATCGCAACATTATTTTCATGACACTGAAGCACATTCTCCTGACTGTAAAGCACAACCTCGTTTATGATGAAAAATATTAATACTAAAGGTTACTAAATACTAAATTTAAAGTTATTTTAGAGTTTTTAAATATTTGTAATATTATTTGAGAAATACAATATATATATTTTTAAGTATTTTAGTATAAATAAGTATTAAAATCTAATTCCAAAGTAAAACTTCCAGATTCATTACAGTCATGAGAATCTGAAATAAATATATGCATCAATATATTAATTTAGAATAAAAATGTTTTCACTTTCTATAAATATATATTTTTTTACATATATTTGTGACATATATTTTTTTTTTAAAGTACAAATATGAAATACTGAAAACAACAACACAATGCAAAAACATTTTAATCGTCCTTAAAACAGGTTTAATTTCTTTTTGCAAAACATATTTTTAGGTGTATGATTTGGGGAGACATTTTTATGAGATTGATCCAATTAACTACATTTTTCACAATTATGCACAAAATTATCTCATCAGGTTTGAGAGGTTAAAACTCCACCGTCTGAAAACTCTGTATTTGTATTTTTGTCACAACCGCATTCAGGACACGAGAGCAACAGAATCATAACACCGGGAAGTTTTATCACAGCTGACAGCCAATAAATGAGCCCAGTCGAGGCTTGTGCTATCCATCACACATTAAACAACTAACGATGACGTTGAAAGCGTTGTTAGCGAGTGCAGAGAGCGTGTTTGGTGCGCGTCTGAGAGCTCGAGCGATCGCGTCCACGGCACTGACAGCAGCTCCGGTTTAAGATGAACCCGAATCACTTCTCAGTCTCTGTGAGTGCATTAAACCCGTCATGATTATATCAGCAACTCCATGTCCCGTTCATTCAGCGCAGCTTTGAATGCGGTTGTGAATCCTGACAGTGTAAAGGCGTAAGTGCGGCTATATATCTGCGGTTCTGATAGTCGTATAATAACAGAACGCTCCATGAAGTGATGTTGCCATACTAGCCTTTACCTTCTGCTTACCTTCCTTGTTTGTGTTAAACATGTTCACGCCAAAAACATGGCAGAAAAACAGTGGTAGAGCATTGCGTCAGCTGCGCAAAAGGTTGTGGGTTCGATTCCCAGGGAACACATGTACTAATGAAAATGTATAGCCTGAATGCAATTGTAAGTCGCTTTGGATAAAAGCGTCTGCTAAATGCATAAATGTAAAAACAGTCTTAAGTAGGGATAACTGCAGGCTCGACACACTCCATGCTAATCGACCCGCTGCAGCCCTAATCCATCATTCACAATAATGCACAAAATAATCTCATCAGGTTTGAGAGGTCATCTGAAAACGTTCACTGTAAAGAGCCAGTAAACACAATCATGTGATCTGATGGCAGTGTGTCTGGACAGTCTTACCTGTTTAAATCTGGCCAGCTCCTTCAGCGCTCGTCCCCACTGCTGCTTGTAATGTAGTTTAGATTTAGTTGCTGACTCCAGTTTACGCTCCAGTTCCACCTGATAATAAAACACAAGCGATTCTCAGAACAGACTCCGTATAACATGGCAGGGATCTGCGTACGCTGGTTTAGGGTCTCTGACCTTCTCGAGGGTCAGCAGGTTGATCTCGGACTGCAGACGGACCTCGGGCCGGACGTTCTGCTGATCCCGGTACTGCTGGAACTCCTTCTCCAGCTGCTTGTATTTGTTCTCAGCCTCGTGTATCTTTCGTAGTCGACATGATGATTGGAACGAGAGACGAATGGGAAATTATCACAGAATGAAACCCAGTAAAGCCTGACAAATTAAATGCACGAAAAAATCAGTTTGATTTGAAATGGAAAAATCGTACTGATTCCAAACTATAGATAATCACATAGAAAATAGTTATTTGAAATTGTAATATTTCAAAATTTTTACTGTATTTTGATCAAATAAATGCACGCTTTGTGACCAAAAGAAACTATGACATGAAATTTTTTTGTTTGGAATATTCATTAAACAAAATCTGGGGGGGGTTACATTAGATCTTTGTGTGTCACATTTACTGCACCAGGCTCTTATGGCTCATATCGTGAGAATATAGACGGTTTGATCGAGCGCACGCGCCCGGACCGAAGGTAACGTCCGGTCTGTGTTTGTATATCGGGCTGTTAGTGTCTCCGGCTACAAACACAGTTAAAGTGATGAGTAATGAAGTTAAGCTCAGGTTGTTGTGCTGTGGGATGTGTTTCACATACATACATTTATTTGTGGCGACCCACCACGATATCAACACTTTCCCAAAAGGCTTTGTTGAATAAAGATGAGCACGTAATGCACGTTTAAAAATCAAAACGAGATATATCACCGTATTTCTGAAGGAACACTATCTTGATGTCATCGTGCATGTTATATGTCTGATAAAGCAGCGTTTGTAAGCTCAGTTTCTCTAACGCAAACCTCTTACGTTAACGTTATTTCTCCCGCTTTTAAGCGTCTCTGCTGGCATAGAGTGAATTTGCATTTTTAATAAGTCCGTCCAAGTAGTTATCGCTGCATCTCAGTGCGTCTGATTTACGAAGCAAACATATTTTGCTTGTTATATTAAAAAACAAATCTACTCCAGAGGGACTTAGCTGTTGTTATTGATTCTATTTGGATGTCTACCGGACGTTAAGGTAGGGCCACAAACACGCGCGGTAACGTTTGTTTATGTTGATACTGACATGAAATGATCTAAACATCAGTCGTCGCTCTCAGTAAGATGAGATGTAACGGATCCAAACAATGCTGATCGAGAGATGAAGAAATAAACGCTCCTCAGAAGATGTGATGAAGATCATTCAGTGAAAGTAAAGATCCTGATGATCAGATTTGAGTCTAAACATGATTGATGGAGAATCAAGTAAAGCTGAGCGTCTTCAGAAAGTGTTCATCTGGAGATATTACTGCAGATATTCACAATGAAGTTGTGTTAGTGTGTGAGTGAGTGTGTGAGTGAGTGAGTGAGTGAGTGAGTGAGTGAGTGAGTGAGTGAGTGAGTGAGTGAGTGAGTGTGTGTGTGTGTGAGTGTGTGTGTGTGTGTGTCTGTGTCTGAGTCTGTGTGTGTGTGTGTGTGTGTGTGTCTGAGTCTGTGTGTGTGTGCGTGTGAGTGAGTGTGTGTGTGTGTGTGTGTGTATGTGAGTGAGTGAGTGAGTGAGTGAGTGTGTGTGTGTGTGTGTGTGTGTGTGTGAGTCTGTGTCAGAGTGTGTGTCAGAGTGTGTGAGAGTGTCTCTGTGTGTGTGTGTGTGTGTGTGTGTGTGTGTGTGTGTGTGTGTGTGTGTGTGTGTGTGTGTGTGAGAGAGTGTGTGTGTGTGTGTGTGAGTGAGTGAGTGAGTGAGTGAGTGAGTGTGAGTGTGTGTGTGTGTGTGTGTGTGTGTGTGTGTGTGTGTCTGAGTCTGTGTGTGTGTGAGAGTCTGTGTGTCAGAGTGTGTGTCAGAGTGTGTGAGTGTCTCTGTGAGTGTGTCTCTGTGTGTGTGTGTGTGTGTGTGTGTGTGTGTGTGTGTCTGAGTCTGTGTGTGTGTGTGTGTCTGAGTCTGTGTGTGTGTGTGAGTCTGTGTCAGAGTGTGTGTCAGAGTGTGTGAGAGTGTCTCTGTGAGTGTGTCTCTGTGTGTGTGTGTGTATGTGTGTGTGTGTGTGTGAGAGAGTGTGTGTGTGTGTGTGTGTGTGAGTGAGTGAGTGAGTGAGTGAGTGAGTGAGTGAGTGAGTGAGTGAGTGAGTGAGTGAGTGAGTGTGTGTGTGTGTGTGTCTGAGTCTGTGTGTGTGTGAGAGTCTGTGTGTCAGAGTGTGTGTCAGAGTGTGTGAGTGTCTCTGTGAGTGTGTCTCTGTGTGTGTGTGTGTGTGTGTGTGTGTGTGTGTGTGTGTGCGTGTGTGTGTGTGTGTGTGAGATCCATCAGCTCAAGCCGCTACCGCTGAAACACTTCAAGGGTGTAAGACAGCGTCCGCTCCAACTAAAACCTTACAAGCGCTCTCCATCCACCGCTGCTCTGTCTGACAGAAAGCAGACGCCAGAGGAGCCTGACACACGATGTTTGGTATTCACAAACGAGGAGAGCGCGTCCAGTAAAAGAAGAAGAAAGACGGGGGAGGATTGTGCCCGGGATAAACCGGTTAGAGAGTGTCGAGGCGGGACGAATGTATGTTTACACGTTACTGACACCATATATGCGCCAGAAAGCTGTCTCTTTTCGCATGTCAGAAACCTACTTTGCTTGATTTGTTAGCGCTGCGCCGGGCCAGATGTTTTCTGGGAAAAAATGAGACGGCAGGCTGAAGTATTTCAGTAGGTGGGCTGTCTGAAGAAAGCGCTTCAGACGAGGAGATGCTCGGTTAAAACAGAAAACAGAAATCTGGTGATTAAGTGCGTCAGCGATTATTATGAGAACTTGTGGGAATATTCTAGATGTCTGAATGCATAAAGACGCCAACAATAAATGTTCACACTCAAAATTAAGATATTTTTAATACCTAGTAAAAAATAAACAGAATGAAAACTCATGTATCACACACACACACTCACACAAAGACAGACACACACACACACAAAGACAGACACACACACACACAAAGACAGACACACACACACACACACACACACACACACACACACATAAAGACAGACACACACACACACACACACACACACACACACATAAAGACAGACAGACACACACACACACACACACACGGACAGACAGACACACACACGGACAGACACACACACACTTTCACACACACACACACACACACACACACACACACACACACACACTTTCACACACACACACACACACACACACACACACACACACACACACACACACGTCTAAATGTCTCGTAAATATTAAAATGTTGCTAATACTTCATCCGGTCTCCCTTACTTTTTAATTCAAGGCCTGAATATCTAAAAAACAAAATTATTTTACTGTACATTTCACAAAAAAGTGATTTTGTGCATCAGTTTTTTCATCTTGTATTCCAGTGCAAAGATTTTTAAATGAAAAGAAGCAAAATTACATATGATTAAAAAATCTTGTTTTTTGAGAAATTGATCAAAAATGAAGCAAGACTTCCCTTCATTGTGTTTGCATTAATAAATGCTGCGATCGCCAATAAAATCGTCATAAATATCATTATCGCAAATATTCTTGTACTATTGTGATATCACGACCCCGAGCGGAGAGGAGAGGTCAAGACCCCCGTCATATCGAGCAGAAACATTACCGAGCGCTCATATACTCCACGATCTCACTGGATTACTGCTAAACCTCTCTTAAGAGCGAGTGGATTAGTGAGTGTTGACATCAGCTGGGGGTGACCTCGTGACCTCTCCAGGCTCGTGTCATTAACGGGCCAGAGATCACGGTCACAGCTCGTGTTTACCTGCTGTCGCTGCTGAGCCAGTAGATCCTCCAGCTGCCTGACCTTCGACCTCTCCAGCTCCACCTGGTGAGCGCAGTCCTCGCGCAGACGCCTGCCTCCGTCCTGCAGCTCGCGCAGGCTGAACTCGTGCTCGGCGCGAAGCTCTCGCTGCAGCCGCTGCGTCTAAAGCAGACGAGCGTGTCAGAAACACACCAGCACGACGCGCGCGCTCGGTGAGGATCGCTCAGAGGATTCGGGCTCACCTCCGTCTCGGCGTGAGCGAGAGCTTTCTCTCTCTTCTCCAGGTCAGACAGAGTCTTCTGCAGCTGCTCCTCCAGGAGATAATACTCCAGCTCCTGAAGAAACACAACGAAGCATAGACGTATATCATAGCACGCCATCATGGGACGAGCATATGTGACCCTGAAGCATAAAACCAGTAATTTTTGAATCTGTAAGCTGAATAAATAATATTTCCATTGATGTATGGTTTGGACAATATTTGAAATCTGGAATCTGAGGGTGCAAAAAAATCTAAATATTGAGAAAATCATCTTTAAAGTTGTTCAAATGAAGTTATTAGCAATGCATATTACTAATCAAAAATTACATTTGAATATATATCCTAATGATTTTTGGCATAAAAGACAATTTATCATTTTGACCCATACAATGTATTGTTGTCTATTTCTACAAATATACCCGTGCTGCTTATGACTGCTACGAAAGCTATTATTTTATCATTTTTCATATCTGTAATTATGAGTGTCTTGCAGTACTGTAATTCTATGGTGTATGAGTTAATCTGTCAGTTTAAATAAAAAGCTGATGAACTTAAAAATGTGTGGGTCGGCAACTTCAAAATTTTTATTAATTATCCAATTATAAAAATCGTACTAATATTGATTCTGAACCGAATCATGTGTTGTGTGATGAGTTTGTAACCGGCGAGATAAGGTCCCAAGATATAATCGAAGTATTCCTTTGCTGTATTACAGCTGAACTAGTTACATAAAAATTAAATATGTACCGGAGCAAATCATTTTCTGTCTTCTGTCCATGTGATATAATTTTGTAATTGTGAGTGCACCTGCTGTAAGGCCGCGTGTCCACCAAAGAGCTTTTTCCCGGAGGCTGGCGTATTTTTTTCAATTGTTCTCAATGGGAGTGCCACAGCCAACCAATCAGAGTGAAGGAGGGGCGGGGCTACCGACTGTATTACAGCCGAACAACAATGGAGAAGTTAACATTGCTCGTCTCAGAGTATTTATTTTCTTTACTAGATAAAATCGCCGGACTACCTTAATATTGTTATGAAAAATAATGCGTAGAGAAACATTTATTATCTAAAGATGCTTTGGTGGACACGAGGCCAAACGCAAGACAAGTTTCAGACTTTGTCTGACAATAAAGTTGTATTGTAAAAAAATTAATTATAATTAGGGCTGGAGATTTACCACGTTAATTAGATTAATTATTATGGTGAAAAATATAGCATTATAACTATTAATGCATTTAACGCACTTGCTCCGCCCCAGACCTTCTGAAAACCCCAGATTTCACTGCTGCTTATATTCTGTATTATTGTGTATGTGACGAGTAATAAAAAAATCTTGAATATTGACCTGCGTGGTCATCTGATATTATATACAGTCGATTGATGACAAATATATGTGTTGTTAGAATGTCCCTAAAATTTAAGATAAGGGGCAAAAATGCCCCCGTTTGAGTTTTTGTCTCATATTTACATCATATGTCCCTGGAGCACAAAAGCAGCATTAATGAATGACAGGTCTCGGTTAATTTCTTGATTGGCGATTTCGACAGCGTCTGCTTGCATATTTTAATTATTTGTGACTCTGGAGCACATGCGCAGTCATAAGCAGCACGGGTGTATTTAGTCAACAATACGTTGTATGGGTCAAAATTATGCATTTTTCTGTTATGCCAAAAATCATGAGGATATTAAGATCATGTTCCATGAAGATATTTGTACCGTAAATATATCAAAACTTAATTATTGATTATTAATATGCATTGCCAAGAACTTAATTTAAACAACTTTAAAGGTGATTTTCTCAATATTTCGATTTTTTTTTGCACCCTCAGATTTCCAAATATTGTCCAAACCATACATCAACGGAAATATTATATACTCAGCTTTCATATGATGCATAAATCTCGATTTCAAACAAATTGACCCTTATGACTGGTTTTGTGCTCCAGGGTCATAACTTTAATGTAATATTAGCCCTGATTTGATCCATGGGAAATGTATCTAACGTTATATTATTTTGTTTTAATGAGTTAAAACGGCTCTTATCGTCCTTGATTGACGTATTCAATCACGATATGTTGACGTGGTTTTGTGCTGGATATGGTCCATCAACCCTGTTTCTGAAGCAGTGCTGCGTCTGACCTTCTTCTTGATGAGCGCCTCCCGCTGGTGATCTCTCTTCCTCCACTCCTCCGCCAGCGCCTGCATGTGACCCAGCTCCTTCTGCTTCAGCTGAGCACCAAACAAACACAACCACGCATTAGACACCACGTCTAGCACACATTAGACACCACGTCTAGCACACATTTAGACACCACGTCTAGCACACTTTAGACACCACGTCTAGCACACTTTAGACACCACGTCTAGCACACTTTAGACACCACGTCTAGCACACATTAGACACCACGTCTAGCACACATTAGACACGTCTAGCACACATTAGACACCACGTCTAGCACACTTTAGACACCACGTCTAGCACACATTAGACACCACGTCTAGCACACTTTAGACACCACGTCTAGCATTTTTTCACATTAGACACCACGTCTAGCACACTTAGACACCATCGTTGACTATGACACACTCTTAGCACCACGCTGCATTAGACACACGTTAGAAATTATTTTACCCCACTGCGTAATTGTCACAGTTTGTAGCTAACATATATCAAAACTAATCTATGCATATTATAGACATCCACGTCTACAAACACTTTAGAACATGTCTCAATTCATTTATTTTGACACCACGTCTAGCATTCAATTTAGACACCACTCTAGCGAATATTAACACCACGTTCTAGCACATTAGACACCCGTTAACACAATTTAGACTACACGTTTCTAGGCAAACTTTAGAATCCACGTTCTAGCACACTTTGAGACACACGTTATTTTGTTTAACATTAGACCCTACGTCTATGACATCATTAGAACTACGTGTTTTCTGAGCACACTTTTGACACCAGTCTAGCACATCTTTAGACCCACCGTCTGATCACTTTAGACCCACGTCTCAGCACGCATTAGACCCAGTCTACAACTTTAGACTCAGTCTAGCACCATAACAACCACACCATTAGACACCACGTCTAGCACACTTAGACACCACGTCTAGCACACTTTAGACACCACGTCTAGCACACTTTAGACACCACGTCTAGCACACTTAGACACCACGTCTAGCACACTTTAGACACCACGTCTAGCACACTTAGACACCACGTCTAGCACACATTAGACACGTCTAGCACACATTAGACACCACGTCTAGCACACTTTAGACACCACGTCTAGCACACTGCCTGATTGCGCACTTACTCTTAACTACTACTCCCATCACTCACACTTACCTCCTTACATTCTAGACACCACTCTAGCACACTTTAGACACCACGTCTAGCACACATTAGACACCACGTACACTTAGCCACGCACATTAGACACCACGTCTAGCACACATTAGACACCACGTCTAGCACACTTTAGACACCACGTCTAGCACACTTAGACACCACGTCTAGCACACATTAGACACCACGTCTAGCACACTTAGACACCACGTCTAGCACACTTTAGACACCACGTCTAGCACACATTAGACACCACGTCTAGCACACTTTAGACACCACGTCTAGCACACTTTAGACACCACGTCTAGCACACATTAGACACCACGTCTAGCACACTTTAGACACCACGTCTAGCACACTTTAGACACCACGTCTAGCACACTTTAGACACCACGTCTAGCACACTTTAGACACCACGTCTAGCACACATTAGACACCACGTCTAGCACACTTTAGACACCACGTCTAGCACACATTAGACACCACGTCTAGCACACTTTAGACACCACGTCTAGCACACATTAGACACCACGTCTAGCACACATTAGACACCACGTCTAGCACACTTTAGACACCACGTCTAGCACACATTAGACACCACGTCTAGCACACTTTAGACACCACGTCTAGCACACTTTAGACACCACGTCTAGCACACATTAGACACCACGTCTAGCACACATTAGACACCACGTCTAGCACACTTTAGACACCACGTCTAGCACACATTAGACACCACGTCTAGCACACATTAGACACCACGTCTAGCACACTTTAGACACCACGTCTAGCACACATTAGACACCACGTCTAGCACACTTTAGACACCACGTCTAGCACACTTTAGACACCACGTCTAGCACACATTAGACACCACGTCTAGCACACATTAGACACCACGTCTAGCACACTTTAGACACCACGTCTAGCACACTTTAGACACCACGTCTAGCACACTTTAGACACCACGTCTAGCACACATTAGACACCACGTCTAGCACACATTAGACACCACGTCTAGCACACTTTAGACACCACGTCTAGCACACTTTAGACACCACGTCTAGCACACATTAGACACCACGTCTAGCACACTTTAGACACCACGTCTAGCACACTTTAGACACCACGTCTAGCACACTTTAGACACCACGTCTAGCACACTTTAGACACCACGTCTAGCACACATTAGACACCACGTCTAGCACACATTAGACACCACGTCTAGCACACATTAGACACCACGTCTAGCACACTTTAGACACCACGTCTAGCACACATTAGACACCACGTCTAGCACACATTAGACACCACGTCTAGCACACTTTAGACACCACGTCTAGCACACATTAGACACCACGTCTAGCACACATTAGACACCACGTCTAGCACACTTTAGACACCACGTCTAGCACACTTTAGACACCACGTCTAGCACACTTTAGACACCACGTCTAGCACACTTTAGACACCACGTCTAGCACACATTAGACACCACGTCTAGCACACTTTAGACACCACGTCTAGCACACTTTAGACACCACGTCTAGCACACATTAGACACCACGTCTAGCACACTTTAGACACCACGTCTAGCACACTTTAGACACCACGTCTAGCACACTTTAGACACCACGTCTAGCACACATTAGACACCACGTCTAGCACACTTTAGACACCACGTCTAGCACACATTAGACACCACGTCTAGCACACTTTAGACACCACGTCTAGCACACATTAGACACCACGTCTAGCACACATTAGACACCACGTCTAGCACACTTTAGACACCACGTCTAGCACACATTAGACACCACGTCTAGCACACATTAGACACCACGTCTAGCACACTTTAGACACCACGTCTAGCACACATTAGACACCACGTCTAGCACACTTTAGACACCACGTCTAGCACACTTTAGACACCACGTCTAGCACACTTTAGACACCACGTCTAGCACACTTTAGACACCACGTCTAGCACACATTAGACACCACGTCTAGCACACTTTAGACACCACGTCTAGCACACATTTAGACACCACGTCTAGCACACTTTAGACACCACGTCTAGCACACTTTAGACACCACGTCTAGCACACTTTAGACACCACGTCTAGCACACTTTAGACACCACGTCTAGCACACTTTAGACACCACGTCTAGCACACATTAGACACCACGTCTAGCACACATTAGACACCACGTCTAGCACACTTTAGACACCACGTCTAGCACACATTAGACACCACGTCTAGCACACTTTAGACACCACGTCTAGCACACTTTAGACACCACGTCTAGCACACATTAGACACCACGTCTAGCACACTTTAGACACCACGTCTAGCACACTTTAGACACCACGTCTAGCACACATTAGACACCACGTCTAGCACACATTAGACACCACGTCTAGCACACTTTAGACACCACGTCTAGCACACTTTAGACACCACGTCTAGCACACTTTAGACACCACGTCTAGCACACATCTGTAGCATCTAACGAGTCACTTCCCAGAAGTCCTCTGGAAATGACCTCGGTTACCACTGCATCTAAAATTAGTAGCTTTGCATATGAAACGACTTGCTGCGTACCGAATAAAGACAGGTAATCATACACTGTAATAAATACATATATTTCTATAATTAACCGTTTAAAAAAACTGTTGCCAGAACTTTAAAAAAAAAATTGTAGCGACATTTTTAAGGTTTACAGACTGAACTTAAATTACAAAAACATTTAATTAACTGAAATAAAGTTAATATGCCAATTGACTAAAATCTCTTTATTGACATTTGAAAACCTTAATGTACTGAGAGTCAAAAGTCAATTAAAGGCTTTTTACTAATATATATATATATATATATATATGTGTCCCTGGAGCACAAAATCAGTCATAAGCAGCACAGCAATATACAACAATACATTGTATGGGTCATAATTATCATTTTTCGTTTATGCCAAAAATCATTAGATATTAAGATCATGTTCCATGAAGATATTCCTACCATAAATATATCAAAACTTAATTTTTGATTAATAATATGCATTGCTAAGAACTTCATTTGAACAACTTTAAACATGATTTTCTCAATATTTAGATTGTTTTGCACCCTCAGATCATAACAAACCATACATCAATGGAAATATTATTTATTCAGCTTTCAGATGATGCATAAATTTAAATGTCCAAAATTGACATTTATGACTGGTTTTGTGCTCCAGGGTCACAAATGACACCGATTACAGTTGTCCGTAGTGGTTTTTTACTGTATGATTTTGACAGTGTATGAGCTCAGTGTAAATGAGAAGCTTTGCATTGTGAACATTAGAGTTTCTTCATAGCACCACGACAATGAAACCCTAAACTCTGTTTTCCACGATACATGCGCTGTGAGCCGCACCTGATCATCAAACAGATCCTCCTGCGTCTCCTTCCACATCTCCAGCTCCAGCGCTGCCTTGTACTCCAGGGTCTCTCGAGGCCGAGCGACAGGCTCCGCCTCCCCGGGGCCCTGAGGAGGAGGAGCCAGAGCCGAGCCGGCCCCTGATCAACAAACATGACCCATCATTCTGCTGCCCAAGCCACATTAACTAACCTTCAGATACAGAACGAGAGTCGGCGCCGCACCTGTGACGAGTCCGAGACGAGGATGTCTTGAGCTTTCACAAACCCCAGATCTTCAAGAACGCTCGCGTAACAGAGTTCAGCCAACTCCTCCGACCTACACACGCGCGCGCACACACGCGCACGTACACACACACACACACACACACACACACACACACACACACCATTCAGTTCAGCCATCGAACTAACACAGGGTTTATACGTTTCTATTTCACAATTATGACTTTTTTCTCAGAATTGAAGAAAAAAAAAAAAAATTAAAAAAAAGTCATAATTGTGAAATATAAACTCAGAATGTTGATGAAAAATTCATCATTGTGAGATATAATTTACTTTTTCTATTTTCTATTAAATTCCACGGCAGAAAGAAGCTTGATATAAATAGACAATACATTGTATGGCTCAAAATTATCATTTTTCTTTAATGCAAAAAATCATTAGGATATTAAGATCATGTTCCATGAAGATATTTAGTAAATTTACTACTATAAACTTAATTATTAATATGCATTGCTAAGAACTTAATTTAAACAAATTTAAAGATGATTTTCTCAATATTTCGATTTCTTTTGCACCCCCAGATTCAGATTTTACAAATATTATCCAAACCATACATCAATGGAAAGATTATTTATTCAGCTTTCATATG
This sequence comes from Schizopygopsis pylzovi, assembly GCA_027422435.1. NCBI lineage: Eukaryota > Metazoa > Chordata > Actinopteri > Cypriniformes > Cyprinidae > Schizopygopsis > Schizopygopsis pylzovi. The sequence continues at coordinate 696,139 of CM049828.1, forward strand.
ATGCATACATCTAAATTTAAAAGAAAATTGACCCTTATGACTGTTTTTGTGCTCCAGGGTCACATACTGTCATTGCCATGTCAACTGTTGAATAATAATATTAATATTACAAATCTTTCAGCACTGTGTTTTAAGGTCGCCATCTAGAGGTGATCTCTGTGCGCTGCAGGTACAGTGTCCTGCTAGGATTGAACAGAACATGATCCAACAGATAAACACAGGGCTGTACGCTTCAAGCTGGTAAGTCTGCACAAACCCGTCTGCTTTGATGATGGGAGTCCTCTCGGAGCAGCTCTGTCTCCAGCGCTGCTGGCCGGACGGATCGAGGAAGCGTGTTCTCTCGGAGCTGAGGAGACGAGACAGATGAATACTGACAGAACCCAGCAGAACATCTGCAGAGCTGGGCTCTCGGTGCCACATCTCCACCACCAGAGGAACCCTGAACACACACAACAACTCACAATCAAACTCAAGACACACCAAGCATTTCAGTGCATTCCCAGACCGAGGTTAACCCTGTAAAGCCTGACATAAGAAATCATAGTCAGGAAAAAAAAGCTCTGTATGAATGGAGCAGATGCATGGTTTTGTTTACTAACGTCACATACACAGCGTGCGTGACGCTCGTCTCAGTGAGGACATAAATATATGAACAATATCTCCAGAGTCACTTCACAAGCATTTTACAATTTTATTAGAGTAAAACTAGCATCATATCAAATACACACAGAACTATTCATGGCAACCCGTCAAAATAAAAGTCTGGTTTAACTTATTAAAGACATTGGGCCATAAACAGGCTGGATTACTATTACTTAGTAGAATTTAATTACTACTACTGTTGAAAAATAATCAAACTTATTTTTTAAAGAAACAATCAAAATATTTGCCAAAAATGTAATTGTTTAATTTGCATTAATTAAAATATAAATGAAATCAATGTGTTATGCCTTCCTCTGATAAGCAGTACAATGTAAATACACAACACAGAATTTCTGAGGGGGGGGAGGGGGGACAACATTTCATAAGGCTACTGTACGAATAAATATTTTTTTGTATGCATTCAAATTATTAGACGTGCTAAAACACAGAATTTGGTAACAATAAAACATAATGTGAGACATTTTTTAACATTTCATACTGTCCTAAACATGTAATTTTTGATACACTTTTAATAAGTTAATGTTAAATTGTATAAGTTTCATGATTTTAATTAATTAAAAAAAATGTATTAATAAAATGTTATTTGATAATTAAAAAGGAGTCAGAAAAAATAATACTGATTATTTATCACTCAAATCCGTTTCTCTCCCTGTCTGTTGGAGACCATATCGAGACGCATATCCGCCATGTTTGTAGTTTTTACCACTTTTGTAGTTCTAATCGAATCCTCGTCTGCACTTCGAATTCTGCAGACCATCCGGGAATCTTTGGCATACTTTTTTAAACATGCTATGATTTGGGATATAATAATTCTATTTTTGAAGGATGGATAGTATGTGAATTGGGACGCAGCATTAGTATGAACACTTAAGTATGAGTGTCAGTTAAGAACCTTGTTGCAACCACTGACCTATAATAGAGAACTGGATTGCTCATGACATCATGTAAGTGAAGCCGCCGCGCACCATATTGGTATTCCCCACTATTCCCATACATTCCATTAAATTAATAGGAAATTGTATGAATTTAATGAGAAAACATCACCTAACAAGTCAGCGTTTTTAAATCTGAAGTATCCATGTACATTCTTACAGTGCAAACACCCTAGGCATGTACATGTTATTATTTATTTAATTTTTTATAAATAAATAGATTTTTTGTTTTATGTGGCATGTCAATTTTATAATTTTTTTTATAAATAGATTTTTTTTTTATATATAAATGGCATGCAAATGTTATAATTTTTTTATAAATAGATTTTTTATATATATATGGCATGCAAATGTTATAATTTTTTTATAAATAGATATTTTTATATATATATTATATATATATATATATTATAATATTATATATATATATATATATATATATATATATATATATATGGCATGCAAATGTTATTATTTTTTTATAAATAAATAGATTTTGTTCTAATGTGGCATGTAAATGTTATTCTTTTTATATAAATAATTTATTTATATTTTTTAATGTGGCAAGTAAATTTTATTATTTTTTTATAAATTATTATTATTATTTTTTTAATGTCGCAAATTTTTTATGTCGCTTAATTTTTCAATTAAAAAGTTGACAAACATCGGATGGAAACGACCTCAACACATATACGTACAACAAATGACAAAGTGCTCATTCTGAAATATGAAGAAATATTTATGAATTTACATACACGTAACATACAAATGAATCCCGTGTGACTGATTCGCTTCAGATCGGGTGATTTTAGATCAGCGGTTTGCATGTGACTCAATGGTGCTCTCTGCTGGTTAACACTTTAATAGTATTTATAGCTCCTAACAGGCTGTGTGACTACGAGAAGTTATTACATCAAAATGTACATCAGCATGCAGTTTTTCCAGCGATTATCCCTCTGTGTGCCACTGTTCTAGACTCATTCAGGAGATGTGTAATAGCGCCCCCTAGCGTATAACAGCGAGAACACGGAGAAAGAGTTAGATAAGTCCCTTCTTAAGGGCTTTCGTGCACTGATCTCACCTGAGGAAAGTGTCCTGAAGCTGATTGGGTAAAGCAGCGAAATCAAAGGCGCAGTACGACTGCGGCAGAAACACCTCGGTGCTCTTCTTCACCTCCACCGCTGGACTGGTCATGATGGGAGCCGCGCTGCCGAAGAACTGGTAAGCGTATCTGCGGCCGGAGGAAAGTGTGTCATGACTCGAGAAGGACGTGTTAAAGGAGGAGCATGCAGAGATGGGGGGGGGGGAGGTGAGGTGTGGGGCATGGGATTTATTTGAAAGATATTTGCTTTATTTGTAGTTACTTTAAGGTGTTTAAAAAATTGTATGTCCAAAATTTTTTTTTTTTTACCATCCTGTTGCAACATTTTACTAAAATCAAGACTGAATATATTTGGTAAAAATCCTGTTATTAAAGCTTTAGTGCTATATGCATGCTATTAAAGACAATATTGGCTTATTAGACAGCAATGCTGAGCTACAATACTAAATATTTGCCCTTCAGTGTTCACACATCTCTGACCTCAAATACATCAAACATTACTCTTTTATACAGAGTTTTTAAAGTAAAGAGTGAAGAAAATACTACACAGAACTTATTGAAACAACCAGGGACCAGTTGCATAAACTTACCCCCCCCCCGTGTTAAGAACCAACACGCAAGTCATTTGTTTTCTTCAAGACTGTTCATAACTTGTTTAATTGAGTTATGAAACGGTAGATTGTTTTATTTGTATTGGAAGAGTAAGACTGAGCTGATAGTTGGTCAAACTAGTTCTTAAGCTCTTAAGAACCGAGAAAATGTTTTAGGGAAATTGTTTTTATTTGTATGTCTTTACATTGTTTAGAGCAGTGCTCCCCCGGTGGGCCGTAGCGGTATTGCAGGGGGCCGTAGATAGGCTAAATCAAAATATTTAAATAATTAAAATATTCAAATTGTTCTAAAATGTGACCCCCCCCCTTATTGCACAAATTAAATTTAGATATTTTTTTTTACATAGTTATGTATTTCATTGCAATAGATTTGAGAGCTATGTACAGTAGCTTCTGTTACACACTTTAATGCAATATAATGTAAATATTATGCAGAAAGCGTAGTGTTATGGATTTAAATATATTTGTAAAGAATGTTTACATCATCTTACTTTCACCAGCATATTCATTTTAGGGTAGTTCTCATAATTTACATAAAATTCTTACAAACTGGTTAATAAATGTTGATAATTTTTGTGCAAAGAGACAATCTGCTTTATTAAATATATCTTTATATCATTAATCTATATATGTTTTAACAGAGAGGTTGGGGGGGGGGGCTTACCCCTCTGAAGTTTGGGAAGCTCTGGTTTAGATCATTAAAAATTATGTAAAAAAAAAATTGTACATAATTTTTTACTTTTTTTTAACTTAATTCATAAGCTACATCAATTTCTTTAAAAAAATACATGAATGAACAAGCATAGACAAAAACAATAGATTTTTTAAATCACCAATACGTTTTTAGTTTTCAAGATTTTTTACCAAATGTTGTATAAAGATGATTCGCAGCATATTATAACAGAATTATTCAATATACAATTTTTCTTTCTGCAAAATGGACATAAGTGGGTTTTCTCATTATATACAATGTATCTATAAACATAAAATTAATGAAATATGCAACATGTAATGAAAAAACAAGTGTAACAATGAGAGTAATAATTGACAAGATTTTCATAATAATATTGAAATATAATTTCTTTCATTTGTGTCTCCCAAAATGCGTAATAACCATGCTTTTAGTCCCGTGTGCTCATATGAGGACGTGTATGAAATCAACCTCATGTTTCATAACAGAAATACATATTTTGATTTGAAACCTCGTAACATTTTCCTGAGATGATGATTTATGACACACAATTTAAAAATGAGATTTAGTTCAATATTATCACAGTGTTACAAAATTTATTTCAGACTTTTTTGAAGACCAAGATTTCAGACTTTTTTGAAGACCAAGGAGTGGTAATGGTGAAACATCCCATAATTTGGTATCTCTGAAAAGCCCTGATTGTGGTCTGTACAGGACTTACAGTAATACAGTATAATGTCCTCATATGAGGCCGCAGGGTGTTAAGATGTTAAGACACAGTGTTAACACGGTGGCTAAGTCTTGAGGTTTATGCAACCGGCCCCTGTTCTAAGACCCCCCCCCCTCATAAAAACACTTTCTCATTGGATCGAAGCAGATCTGGAAAAGTGAGTGGTCACTGAAAGGGGTTTGCGTGTATGATCGTGTTAAAGCTCAGGCACCTGAGGACACAGTTGATGGGGAAGCTGGTCCTGAGGTCTCGGATGCTGCGCAGGTCCAGAGAGAAGCAGTAGTGATGTGCGGACGCAGGGATGGAGATCTTCGGAGCAGAAACAGAGATGGACGAGTCTGCAGCTTCAGCGTTAGTCACATCTGAGACGACATGTGCGCCTGAAAGAACAACACACAGTTATTCACATGCACGCATGCACACATACACACACACACACATACACACACACACTCGCACACACACACAGACACACGCTCGACTCGCACACACACAGCGGAACACACACGCTCGTGCGCACACACACAAACACACACGCTCGTGCGCACACACACAAACACACACGCTCGTGCGCACACACACACACTCACTTGCACACACACACACACTCTCTCGCATGCACGCACACACACACACACACACTCACTTGCGCACACACACATACACACACTCACTTGCCTGCACAGACACATACACACACTCACTTGCGCACACACACACACACACACTCTCTCGCACACACACACACACACACACACACACACACAAATAAAATAATTGCTCTGTGATTGGTTTCCGGTCCTTTGTATGAAACTATGCATACATGATGCTGCTTTGTTTCTAATTGTTTAAGCAACTTAATTAATTATATATGGTTTATACACATTAACTTAAACATTATGCATTTTTTTCAAAGATAGTCGCGTTATTTTATTGCTTTGAAGAAGCGTGCATTAGTAATATTTTGCTTGTTGTGCTCTCAGGAGAGAAGACAAAATATTTTTTTCTCCCTAACTGAAATAAAGCCTTTTAAATTCGATTATAATTCGAATATTGATCATATTTGAGTACAAAATTCGAAGTTAGTTTTTCAGCCATTTTGACTGCCCTAATGCATAACGCTGAGATTTTAATTAAAACAAGCCTGATTTAAACCAGGACTCTTATTTTGAAATGCATATGCTTTATTACTTACAGATGCACATTCAAAAATATGATATTTTAATGAAATTAGCTTGAACACTTGCCGTGCGCTGTGGGCGGAGTCTGTCTCTCGTGCGCTGTGGGCGGAGTCTGTCTCTCGTGCGCTGTGGGCGGAGCCTGACTCTCGTGCGCTGTGGGCGGAGCCCGTCTCTCGCGCTTTGTGGGCGGAGCCTGTCTCTCCTGCGCTGTGGGCGGAGCCCGTCTCTCCTGCGCTGTGGGCGGAGCCTGTCTGTCGTCACTGCACAGACTCTCGGCCTCGCTCTCAGAGTGCTGGTGTTCAGGAGACGCGTCTGGAGACCGGAGAGGCCGGTCCGGTGATCTCCTGACCGGTGAAGGGCTCATCAGGACTCTGGGCTCCTCTGAGGGACGTTGATGACGGGCGGCAGGCACAGGATCTTTCTTCACTGGAGTTTTAGGTCCATTTTCAATGGGTATGTCTAGCTGTTCAGAAAAATATGCCTGTTAATAACACTGAAAGACTAACCAATAACAAACTATACACACAACAACATCCAGAGTCGAGAACCCATCCCAACATAAAACAAAAGCACTTAAAAATAAAGGATGATATTATTAAAGGCACCATTTCTAAACATTTGCATCATTAACAATCAACTTACAATGTTAGTAAAGCTTTCTTGCACTTAAAAAATAAATAATAGGCTACACTTTTCACATGTCAAATAACTGAAAACATCCTTGCCATGCTGCTGAAAACAGAGTATGTCAATTATTATTATTTATAGTTCATGAAGGTTATTTTAGGTCTGGGGAGGGACTTTTGGTTATCTAATTATATATATAAAAAATATATAATAATAATAATAGTAATAATACAAAATATATATAAAAAACTTCCAGCAAGTTCCCAAGGCAACAGTTCTAATTTTCATTAAGCTTAACTATGAAAGAAAAAACTATATATGTAAAATATCTCTAATATATATTAATTATATAGACATAAAAACACAATAATAAAGATGACAAAAACACAAGACAAATTGCAAAAACTAACTAAAATTATAATGAAAAAGTAAACTATAAAAATAAAACTAATTAAAATAAAAAGATCCTAATTAATAACACCGCTCATAGTACATCAAACTCTTATGAGATTAAGAAATCATATTTTTGTTAATTATTTTAGTACATAAAGTTAAATTAAATGAAAATGAGAAATGTTGCCTCGGCAAACAAACAGAAATTAATTAAAATTTTCTTATATTTTACTTCAGCTAAAGCTTAATTTATTTAAAGTAATAAATGAATCGCATCCTAAATAAAAGTTTTTGTTTACATATTATATATATACATGTGTTTGCACTGTATGTATATATATAAATACACACACATGCATGCATATATTTAAGAAAAATGTTATAAAATAATATAATATATATATTTCTATAATATAAAAATGTTATTTTTATAAATGAAATAGATTTATATATAATATAAATATATACTGTATGTGTGTGTAATACACACACACACACACACACACACACACACACACACACACACACACACACACACACACACACACACACACACACACACACACACACGTAAACAAAGGCTTTTATTTTGTACGTGACTGATTGATTGACAGCACTGATTTGAAGTATCCGTGTTGTGATGATCAGACCTGATTGTTGATATCTTGGGCTCTCAGTGTCACCGATACGCTCACGGTGGGCTGCAGGTCCGGCGGGACTGACCCCGGGCCGGGCTTCACTCGGCTGGGGGGGTGCAGGACGAAAGCACCCTCTATAGTGACCGGATGTTTAGTGAGATCTGTGCTGCTCTTTATTAACCCAGCCAGACTGACATCAGTGCTGCCGAGAGACTGGTTCCCACAGCAGAGATGGATCTGTGCAGAACACACACAACATTAGCCCTGATCAAGCATGGCCTCATAATAATCACAGGACACTTGATTGGCTGTGTTTAACACAACTAATCATAACTTTGACAGTCGGCTGCAAATATTTACTGCTTTGTCTCTAGTGATCGACTGATATTGATTTTTTATAACCGATACCAATTATTTGCATGTTTATGTACCCGATACACTTTCAGTCGTCTTAACAACAACAAAAAACTGTTGAAAATTAACATATTTCATGTAAAATATAATCTCAAATTACAACAATAAAAACATTTTATTTATAAAAAGCATCATCAGCAACACTGATATTAACAATAAGCAAAATAATGTTTTCAAATGGAGAAAATAAAGTCATATAAATTCATTTTAAACTACAGTTTTAGGTTTATAATCTGTTTAATAGACTAAAGAGTGAAGAATAATTCACTGAATAATATTCTCTGGAATATTGAAATAAGCTATAACAAACAAAACATCGTATTTTATTGCATTTCTTAACTGTTTTATCAGAATTATTAAAATGTTTTTGCCGTTCTAAATTATGAAAACTGCTGACAGCGCGGTTTATCTATTTACACAGGTGTGTGTGTGTGTGTGTCCACTGCTCCAGTGATGTGTGTGTGTGTTGTGTGTGTGTGTCCACTGCTCCAATATGGTGTGTTGTAGTGTGTGTGTGTCCACTGCTCCAGGTGTGTGTGTGTGTGTGTGTGCCCACTGCTCCAGGTGTGTGTGTGTGTGTGTGTGCCCACTGCTCCAGTGTGTGTGTGTGTGTGTCCCACTGCTCCAGGTTTGTGTGTGTGTGTGTGTGCCCACTGCTCCAGGTGTGTGTGTGTCCACTGCTCCAGGTGTGTGTGTGTGTGTGTGTGTGTGTCCCACTGCTCCAGGGTGTGTGTGTGTGTGTCCCACTGCTCCAGTGTGTGTGTGTGTGTGTGGCCCACTGCTCCAGGTGTGTGTGTGTGTGTCCCACTGCTCCAGGTGTGTGTGTGTGTGTGTGTGTGTCCACTGCTCCAGGTTTGTGTGTGTGTGTGTGTGCCCACTGCTCCAGGTGTGTGTGTTGTGTGTCCACTGCTCCAGGTGTGTGTGTGTGTGTGTGTCCACTGCTCCAGGTGTGTGTGTGTGTGTCCACTGCTCCAGTGTGTGTGTGTGTGTGTGCCCACTGCTCCAGGTGTGTGTGTGTGTGTCCACTGCTCCAGGTGTGTGTGTGTGTGTGTGTGTGTCCAATGCTCCAGTGGTGTGTGTGTGTCCACTGCTCCAGGTGTGTGTGTGTGTCCACTGCTCCAGGTGTGTGTGTGTGTGTGTGTCCACTGCTCCAGGTGTGTGTGTGGTGTGTGTGTGTGCCCACTGCTCCAGGTGTGTGTGTGTGTGTCCACTGCTCCAGGTGTGTGTGTGTGTGTGTGTGTGTGTCTGTCCAGGTGTGTCTGCTCCAGGTGTGTGTGTGTCTGTCGTGTGTGTGTGTCCACTGCTCCAGGTGTGTGTGTGTGTGTGTGTGCCACTGCTCCAGGTGTGTGTGTGTCCCCACTGCTCCAGGTGTGTGTGTGTGTGCCCACTGCTCCAGGTGTGTGTGTGTGTGTGTGCCCACTGCTCCAGGTGTGTGTGTGTGTGTCCCACTGCTCCAGGTGTGTGTGTGTGTGTGTGTGGCCCCACTGCTCCAGGTGTGTGTGTGTGTGCCCACTGCTCCAGGTGTGTGTGTGTGTGCCCACTGCTCCAGGTGTGTGTGTGTGCGGCCCACTGCTCCAGGTGTGTGTGTGTGCCCACTGCTCCAGGGTGTGTGTGTGTGCCCCACTGCTCCAGGTGTGTGTGTGTGCCCACTGCTCCAGGTGTGTGTGTGTGTGCGCCCACTGCTCCAGGTGTGTGTGTGTGCGCCCACTGCTCCAGGTGTGTGTGTGTGCCCCACTGCTCCAGGTGTGTGTGTGTGCCCACTGCTCCAGGTGTGTGTGTGTGCCCACTGCTCCAGGTGTGTGTGTGTGCCCACTGCTCCAGGTGTGTGTGTGTGCCCACTGCTCCAGGTGTGTGTGTGTGCACTTGGATGGGTCAAATACTGAGAACACATTTCACTGCTGGTTATACTCTGTATAATTATGTATGTGACAAATAAAAATAAAAAATAAAAAAAAACACGAAAAAAAACACGTTTTTTACAAAACCGATATCCGATTATGGTAAACTGCTTAAATATCGGGGAAAAATATCGGTAAACCGATATATCGGTCGATCTCTATTTGTCTCTACTGTTAATATTAGTTCAGATGCACTGATTGTGCCGTGGATGCGTAGATTCACTTCACATAATCTGTGAAAGTAGTCTCCGGTATTTCGCTCGATGGTTTTGTTTTCGACCGCATACCTGTGTTTACTGCAAAAGTTCGAGGCGGATGAGTCGGTGCATAACATACGTCATAACCAAACGTTATGTGATTGGCTTACGGGTACACCAATGATTTTAACCCCCCCCCACGAGGAAGTAAACGCTTCTCGATCATGAGAAGATCTGTGCTGACCTGTAGGAAGGGCTGCTGGCCGAGGAAGAGCCGCAGGACTCGCTCGCTGCTGCGGATGCGGATGGACGCGCGCTCAGGCTCAAAGTTTGGACTGAGCAGGTTCTGGAAAGGTTCGCTGGTGACGTCGTTCCCCAATAGAGTGTAATAGAAGAAGAACTCTGCACCCTCGCTGGACAGCTTAGTCGAGCTGGAGATCAGCTGAAGACCAGGAGAACATGTCGTTTATTCATTATGTAGATAGTTCACCCAAAAATGGAAATTCTCATGTCGCCCTCGTGTCGTTACAAACCCACAAGACCTTCGTTCATCTTCTGAACACAAATTAAGATATTTCTGATGAACTCCGAGAGCTCTCTGACCCTCTCATAGACAGGATCAAGGCTCAGAAACGTAGCGAGGACATCGTTAAAATAATCCATGTGACATCAGCGGTTCAACCGTAATTTTACGAAGCTAAGATAATTATATTTGTGTGCAAAGAAAATAAAAATATCAACTTTATTCAACAATTCGTCTCCTCCACGTTACTCTATAACGCCATTTTGGAGAGCATCACATTTGTAAATATTGTATGTAGCGTATGCACGTTCAGATCGAAGCGTAAACAACGTTTCAGAGCGACACAGAACAGCATGTTTACGTATGTGATTCTCTCCTAAATAACGCGATAGGGTGACGTGATATGGGCAAAAATGAATATCTCTGGATTTATTGGCCAATTTGCGATATACGGTATATAATTCGGTATTTTAATTTTTGTATGTTTTTCTTTTTTAAATCTGTATAAAAAAAAATTTTTTTTTACACATACCGCCCAATATTGTGCTACGAAACAATACATATTAAAGGCTATGACAACTAAAAAAGTGACTGTAAAAATGTAAGCCTATATATTATATGCAAAAGGTGTCAAAAATCACATTTAATTCTAACATTGCAACATTACAATCTAAAACAAACAATAAAGCTTTTAAAGCATTAGTTAAATTCACTAATTACAGTCAGTGCTATCATAAAAATACAATTAAAAATCTACATATGTCACATTGTCCAACTACAAATATTTCAGCAATTTATTGCGCTCCTATTTAATTGCGTGTGTTTGGCGTGCAATGAAAATGGAAATATTTCCATGTCTTTCTATCATTTACAGATGGAGAATACACCTGTGAAATATAAATGATACATTAATGAAAACAGCTCAAACACATTGAACAGCTCAAGTAGAGTGAGCTTGGCTTTAAACTAGACCAAACAATAAACTATAGGATATCTTACCAGTTTTATTTAAAGCTCTTAATATAAAGCTTATGGCGTATGTTTAGCGATAGAATGGCTCATGCACGTCTCCTGACAGCAAAATGGAAATGATTTCCATGGCTGTCCTCCCTATCATTTTTTCAGATGCGCCGTATGAATACTACCTGTGAAATATCAATGATAACACGTTAATTGAAAACAGCTCAATACCGTATCACTTATAACAGAATCATAGTCAGAGTGAGCTATGGCTTTAAACTCAGACCATACCGATCAGAACTATACGCGGAGGATCTTACGAAGTTGTCGTTATTTTAAGCTCTTAATATAGCTTATGCATCATGTCTCGTAGCTTCATATAATTACGGTTGGATTATGCACGTTCTAACCGCATGTCGGCTGAGTCTACGTCTCTGGGTCTTGATCGTGTTGCTGTCTATGAAAGCTCTCGGAGTTCATCAGAAATATCTTAACTTGTGTTCTGAAGATGTACGAAGGTCTTACGGGTTTGACACGAGGGAGAGTAATTAATGACTGAGATTTCATTTTTAGGTGTACTGTCCCTTTAAATGTGTGGATGAGACTGATACACGACACCTGCTCTAGTTTAGAAGCGAACGCAACCGTCACTGACAGCACAAACATGTCAGCGCACACATCTTCAGGTCCGATCTGATGGAAACCTTCGTCCTCGTTCAGAACCGCTCGGAGTTTACCAGCGTCCAGAGGAACCAGCGCTGGAGAACCTAGAGTTAACAAAACCTTCATTAGAGTCCACATGAACACGAGCCGTTTCAGGTTTGATCACTGTTGACATCAGCTACAAAACAATGGTAACCAATTAACATTAACCCAGAGCGGTGCATTAGTATATATTTATTTGGATAAAAGAGTCTACTAAATTATTTATATATGGTTAAAAAATGTTTTATTTTCAATTAGTTTTTTACTTTTCATTTTTATTTTAAATTAATTTTTAGCAATTTTATTTATGCTTTTGTCCATTTTATTATTGTAATTTTCATAAAAAAATATTACTAATTAGATTTAAATTGATTTCTATTACAGTTTTTGTTTATATTTATTAACCAACGCATCTTTAAACTTTTCACAATAACTACGAATTACAAAAAAATATATATATTAAAAATATTAATTTCACAAAAACATTTCAGAGAAAAATAAATTAAAACATCTCAAAACTACTAGAGCCCATTTTTGCATATCAAAATACATTAATTAAATACATTAAAAAAAAATACAAAAAATTTACCATAAATAATGTTTGTTAGTTAATCAATTAATTAATTATAAATACCTCTGAAACGGCAAGATCCCATTCAGCAAATCAACACACCTGGCATTACTTCAGTTAAACCATTTAGTCATTTTTATTCGTTTAAAGTCGTTTTAATTATTTTTGTTCATCTAATATTTATATTATTTTTATTTCAGCTGTTAATTTTTTTGTGGTGGATAAAGTTTTTCCATTTTGGTGAAAATTTTCAAAAACAATAAATTCATATTTTTTTCTAATTATTATTTGGACTAAATGCACCATTGTTTTACGTTGATTAGAACAGCAGTGCCTAACGAGGCGGAACTGAACCAGCACTGAGACACATGCAAAACATGGAGCAGGGCTGAACGAGTTTGGAAAATAATATAATTGTGATTTTGTTTTTACCAATATTGCGATTGTGATTTAATATGTGATTATTTTTAAAGCTCTTTATATTCTGTATTATTCAACAAAGACCAGCAATAAATCAATGCATAGTGTGCAGTGTTGGGCACGTTACTTTTTAAATATTCAATACAAATTAATAGTTATATTTAATTCTCACAAAAACAGTTACATCATTATAAAATAAACTAATTACCAGGGAAAGTAACTAATGTAATTTTTTTTTATATATATATATATATTTATGTCAAATAACTTGGATGCCCAATATTAAATATGTCACTAAATAGAATAAATTATTATTATAAAACATTGTACACTAATCTACAATATTTTAATGTTTCTGTGGGACGATGTGAGAGACACCCATTAAATTGAGCTGCTGGGTTCATGAATATTAATCAGGTTGTGTGCGTTCGCTCGAATTGATTCGCTGAAATCAAAACAGGGATGATAATAGGTGAGCGCCGGCCAATGAGATGCTGTTTTAGAGCATTAGCTCCGCCTACCGTTTGCGCATTAGCTCCGCCCACTACCAGAGAAACTGTCAAAAGCTGAAGAATTCCAAACGAACGCCGCTATTTTGACGGGAAAATACAACGAAGGATATCGTTTACATGTAGCATGTTATGAAAGATAATATCGCTCTCGTCGTACTCTGATGTCATACATTAATCTCGCGTGTCACGTGACAGTGTAATTAATGCAATTAATCGTTCAGCCCGACTTTGAAGCCCATCAACAGAAGCAGAGGACAGAAATGGGGATAGAGGAGCATCAGGTACCTGGTCTCGGCGGGGCTTTCTTTGCTCTGAACTGCTCAGTTACTGGTTTGGTGTCGTTCTCTAAGATGATGCTGATCAGAAGAGCAGGTTTCAGTTTCGTGTACTTACTACTGAGCAGAGGATGCCATTTAGGAGCCTGAGGAACACACAGAGGGGTTTCAGACGAGCCGAAACAGACCAGAACTAAATAAAGAGATGCTGCTTTAAACGGAGTGCATTTCCATGAACACTAGCCGTCGAACGCCTGGAATAAGTCAGACGTTTCTACTGCTTAACATTGAAAAATACAGTAACAAATGTGAAATATTTTTAGAATCTAAATCAGATGTTTTCTATGTGAATATGTGTTAAAGTGTAATTTATTTCTGTGTATTTTCAGCATCATTACTGCAGTCTTCAGTGTCACATGATCTTCAGAAATCATAATAATATCAAGAAACATTTCTGATGTGATACACTACCATTTAAAAATTTGGGATGTGAAAGATTAAAAATAATTATCAATACTTGTTATTAATCAAGGACATTAAATGGATCACACAGTAAAAACATTAATAACGTTTTTTGAACTTTCTTTTGAACTTTCTATTAATCTGTAAATCCTGAAAAATAAAATGCATCAGTTTCCACAAAAAATGAATGTTTTCAACATTGATAATAATCAGAAATGTTTCTTGAGCAGCATATTATTATGATTTCTGAAGATCATGTGACACTGAAGACTGCAGTAATGATGCTGAAAATACACAGAGATAAATTAGTTTAACAATCTGACCACGCCCACAAGCCACGCCCACAGGCCACGCCCCCAACCCTTATTAAAAATATATATTTTAGCACATTAAAAGATATATCTTATACTGTAAGAATACATTCTATTGTCCTGTAAAAAAAATAAAAAGCTGCGCTTAATCATGATAACAACATAATATAATATACTACAGTAAAGTATATAGTATATGGAATTGTTATTATTATTAAAGTACCTGCCAAAATTTTGGAAACATTACAATTAATGCTTCTGAAATAAATATCTTCTGCTCATCAAGGCTGAATTTATTTGATTAAAGTAAAAAAACAGCCATATTGTGAAATATAATTACAAATACAATGTTAATATATTATAAAATCAAATGTTATTCTCCAGATTTAATGATCTTTTAGGAATCATTACAATTTATTTGACTCAAGAAACATGTCTGATTATTATTTATCAATGTTGAAAACATTCATTTTGTGTGGAAATGGTGATACACTATTTTTTCAGGATTTTTTGATAAATATAAAGTTTAATGAACAGCATTAATTTGCATTTATCCTGCTGTCTCTCAGAAGTCGGAAAAATCACATCCTTGAAAACACTTATTTTTTTATGATAAAACATATTTCACAATTTTACAGCATTTGTGATCAAATAAACGCAGCTTTGGTGAGCAGAAGAAACTCTTTAAGAATGCATCATTATTCCAAAGCTTTGAGCGCTGGTGGAAGAGCACCGGCACGTTATTATCAGAAAGCAGACGAACTGACCTGCTTGATCTCCTGCACTGATCTCAGATCAAGGACGATATATCCCACACACTCTCTGGCAGACGAGCCGGAGTCCACGGCGTAACACTGGAGTTTGATGGGAGTCCTCTGGAGTCTGTGTGAAGAGCAGAAGACACTGAGCTGGATCGGACCAGCAGAACCCTCTCCAAGCCCGTGGTCTCAAACTCCATTCCTGGAGGACCGCAGCTCTGCACAGTTTAGCTCCAACTCACACCTGCTTGGATGTTTCTAGTGTTCCTGAAGACCTTGATTAGCTGGATCAGGTGTGTTTGATTAGGGTTGGAGCTAAACTGTGCAGAGCTGTGGCCCTCCAGGAATTGAGTTTGAGACAGAGCATGTGAGCGAAGCGGAGCGGTGTGACGTTCAGCTCAATATTACACTATGTGTGTGTGTGTCCGCTGCTCCAGGTGTGTGTGTGTGTGTGTGTGTGTCCACTGCTCCAGGTGTGTGTGTGTGTGTCACTGCTATCAGAGCATGTGAGCGAAGCGTGAGCGTGTGTGACTGTTCAGTGCTGATATGTCCACTATGCTCCAGTGTGTGTGTGTGCACGTGTGTCCACTGCTCCAGTTGTGTGTGTGTGTGTGTGTGTCCACTGCTCCAGCTGTGTGTGTGTGTGTGTGTGTCCACTGCTCCAGGTGTGTGTGTGTGTGTGTGTGTCCACTGCTCCAGTGTGTGTGTGTGTGTGTGTCCACTGCTCCAGGTGTGTGTGTTGTGTCCACTGCTCCAGGTGTGTGTGTGTGTGTGTGTGTGTGTGTCCACTGCTCCAGTGTGTGTGTGTGTGTGTGTCCACTGCTCCAGGTGTGTGTGTGTCCACTGCTCCAGTGTGTGGTGTGTCCACTGCTCCAGGTGTGTGTGTGTGTCCACTGCTCCAGGTGTGTGTGTGTGTCCACTGCTCCAGGTGTGTGTGTGTGTCCACTGCTCCAGCTGTGTGTGTGTGTGTGTGTTCCACTGCTCCAGGTGTGTGTGTGTGTGTGTGTGTGTCCACTGCTCCAGGTGTGTGTGTGTGTGTCCACTGCTCCTGGTGTGTGTGTGTCCACTGCTCCAGGTGTGTGTGTGTGTGTGTGTGTCCACTGCTCCAGGTGTGTGTGTGTGTGTGTGTGTCCACTGCTCCAGGTGTGTGTGTGTGTGCCCACTGCTCCAGGTGTGTGTGTGTCAAAGGCTCCAGGTGTGTGTGTGTGTGTGTGTGCCCACTGCTCCAGGTGTGTGTGTGTGTGTGTGTGTGCCCACTGCTCCAGGTGTGTGTGTGTGTGTGTGCCCACTGCTCCAGGTGTGTGTGTGTATGTGTGTGTGTCACTGCTCCATGATTGTGTGTGTGTGTGTGTCCACTGCTCCAGCTGTGTGTGTGTGTGTGTGTGTCCACTGCTCCAGGTGTGTGTGTGTGTGTGGTGTCCACTGCTCCAGGTGTGTGTGTGTGTGTCCACTGCTCCAGGTGTGTGTGTGTCCACTGCTCCAGGTGTGTGTGTGTGTGTGTGTCCACTGCTCCAGGTGTGTGTGTGTGTGTGTGTGTCCACTGCTCCAGGTGTGTGTGTGTGTGCCCACTGCTCCAGGTGTGTGTGTCCACTGCTCCAGGTTGTGTGTGTGTGTGTGTGCCCACTGCCCTAGGTGTGTGTGTGTGTGTGTGTGCCCACTGCTCCAAGTGTGTGTGTGTGTGTGTGTGCCCACGCCATATGATGTTTGTGTGTGTGCCCACTGCTCCAGGTGCTGTGTGTATGTGTGATGTCCACTTGCTCAGTTGTGTGTGTGTGTGTCCACTGCTCCAGCTGTGTGTGTGCTTGGATGGGTTAAATACAGAGAACACATTTCACTGCTGATTATATTCTGTATAATTGTGTATGTGACAAATAAAAAAAATAAAAAAATATTATTTTTTTTTACCGATATCCGATTATGGTACAATGCTTAAATATCGGGAAAAATATCGTTAAACCGATATATCGGTCGTTCTCTACTCACGGCCAAAGCAAACGCTCCGCTCACGCTCACCGCTAAACCAAATCCCGCTCAGATCACGCTCTCACATTAAACGTCTCCAGTAGCCCTATTACCCCCCCCCTGTTTATAATGAAATTATTGAATAAATGTCTCAATTAAAGTAAATTAATAAAATTATTAATTTAAAAACGTGTCTTGTTTTTGAAGCCACTTAGCAAACTTTTGTAAAAAAAATGTAATAACTGAAAAACTATACTTTTACATTAAAATACAACGAAATAATGAATTAAGTGCATTTCATCTTGTGTGTGCTTTCATGAGCCTGAAGGTGTATTTTGTGAAATTATATTTCTGCATTTCATCTTGTGTCTTTCATCCAGCGATAACAGAGACTCAATGGACTCAGAGAAGCAATGGGTTTAAATTAGGGCTGTGCGATTAATCGAAATCGAAATAAAATCGCGATTTGAGATTGCGCGATTTCTAAATCGCTTTATAGCTCGATTTTTTTCTGCGCCCCTGCCCCAACCTCCCACAGTATGCTATCCGAACCAATCAGAATGCAGCAGAACAGAACAGACCGGGCATACAGACAGATAGTATGCTAAAGAAACAGGGAAGATGACTTCAGAACAGGATAAGGACTTGGTGGCCAAAAAAAAGCATGTTGCATGCAGAGCACACAGCGGGGAGTAGCGATCATATTTCCTTCAGAGCAGAGAGCGTCTTTCTGAAGATCCCGCTCCGCTCGCTCAATACGCTCAGCGCCGCTCGCTCAGCCCAAAATGCCCCTTTGGTAATTTGTTAATTCCAGAATCTGTGGAATAGGCTAAGCAATGTTTGTCTAAGCTAATGTTTCTAAAAGCAAATTCTAAAATCCTGTGAAGATTGACACGTTTTAATGGACCGCATTTCCCTGCAGTTTTGGTCTATTTTTAATTTTAGAAAGTGTTTCTTTTATTTACGCCACGAAATAATTATTTGTCAAGTGCATTTCATCTTGTGTGTGCTTTCATGGGCCTGATAAGTATTTTGTGAAATTCTATATCTGCTTTTCATCTTGTGTGGGTGTTTTGAATATGAAGCCTTGTTTTAAATGGAAACTATACTTTTTCAGTTATTTTTTTTTACGCAAATGTTCCAAGTGGCTTCAAAACAAGACACGTTTTTAAATTAAGATTTTAATTTTTATACATTTAAATTAGGGATGTTCATTTCGGTTATTTTTCCTAACCGTCAACCGACAAATATTATACAACTGAATTAAATTAAAAAGAATAAGTGTCTGTGACCCGTTAAAAATACTAGCATCTGTTTTTCGGGGATTAATTTCACATGCGCAAAAAGCAGCAAACAACAGAACGAGGATTCACCTGATCATATCATATTACATCACGATTCACCTGATCATATCATATCACATCACACACCTGATCATATCATATTACATCACGATTCACCTGATCATATCATATCATATTACATCACGCACCTGCAGCACTAGAAAAACTTAATTCACCTAGATGCTGGGTTCAGCCTTTTGGGTCATTTTTTGGGGTTATTTGTTCAGTGTTTGGGTAGTTTGTGTACATTTTATTTTATTTATAAAATTGTTTCTGTCAGTATATTGTTTAAATATATGCAGAGCAACATTCGCGGTGTGAATCAATAAACGAACGTCACTCGCGTCGGTCTTATTGAATGTTGAAGCGTCTGATGCTTAAAAATAAACGATTATATTTATAAAGATACAGAACACAAATTCTTTGAATTTTAAAACATGTCCTCAGAGCTGTTGACTGTTTGTTGTTGAGCAGGTTATGAAGGCAATCGCAGTTCATTTCGTCCATGAGTGAAGCGCAGGGCGGCGGTCTCATCCGTGATCAGTCCCCGCCGAACACGACTCCAGCTCGGCGTGAGAGCCAGCGCCGTTACGGTGGAAACATATTTACAGAGCGGTCGATTTACTCGTGAATTACATCGGTTTAATGTTTAATCTTTACTTCTAATGTTTGTTAAACGAGATTAAATAGGCAATGTGTAGGCTTATAGCTTATAAAAACAAGCAAATTAGAAATAAAGGAAGTTATCACGTCTGGAGTATTTTACAGAAGTTTAGAGGATTTAAGTTAATCTGTAAATATTATTTCATGCAAAAAGAAAAAAAGAAGCGAATATTATAATAGAAACGAATAAAGCCATTAGCTGAGTTAAATCATCCATTAATGATGGGTTAAATAAACAATCAAATGTACTGGGTAAAATTAACCCCAAATGTACTCTTTTACCCAGCCTCTTTTTGAACCCAGTGTTTTTAGAGTATGCAGAGTTTGTTCATTATTGTGCTGCGCGAAATTAAAGCAGACGGCAGAAAGATGCATTCTATTTGTTTTCTTATTTTACAAAAAAGCAAAGAAATTTTTTTTATTGAATGTACACAAATAAAAGCAGACCTTTTACAATTCCGATTATCTTCATGACCAAGAGGAGTTGCTTCCACTGTTGGAAGGGGAATAAATCCAGTTTAAACTCATTTAAGCATTCTACCTTCACAATGCAGCCTGTTCATTATCATTATAAAAACAACCGGTCAAACATATGGAAAAAAACACACTGCTCTGTTTAAATATGTAGTAAAATCTGTGCTGTTTAGCGTTATCAACGTACCGCCGTGAAGTTATGCAAAACATTTTGTTTTATGTGGATATTGTAAGGGTAAATAAATAAAAGGTAAATAATATTTTGGCATTTAAATACCACGAATACGGGAACATTTGATTTTGTGTTGAAGGAGAGACCCAACATTGGTTTCAGTTTTGTTTTAGCCTAAAATAATTAGTTTTGGTTTGTCGTTATAGCTTCTTATTTGTAATTCTTGTTATTTTCTAGCCTACTGTTAATTGTAAGGATTTGTTATGGAGTGAGGGGAACTAAAATAGCCTAGCTATGTTTACAGTGTTTATTATAATGTTTGTAATTCGTGTTGGCCTATTTCTGAATGAAATAATAAAATGCGACTTATAGGCGACTTTGTTTCCTCTCTCTCGCTCTCTCTAAAAAACTTGTTTTTTATACGTGTAGCTTATTTTAACCATGCAGCAAACCTTTTAAAATATTTTTATAAATTACTAAAAATAAATAAATAAGTGAATTTAAACCGTTTAACTGATTGTATTAATGGGTCAAAATTATTATCGGTTGGTTAAAGGTTAATTAACATCCCTAATTTAAATGAACAATTTCACTCTGAAACATAACCATTTCTTATCGGACTACTGCTTTAATTGAGACATTTATTCAATAATGTCACTATAAAAAGGAAAAAATAAATATGCCTAACGTTACTGGAGACATTTAATGTGAGCGCGTGATCTGAGCGGATTCGGTTTACCGGTGAGCGTGAGCGGAACATTAGCAGATGATCAGCCGTGAACGACTGAGCGGAGCGCACACACAAAGCGAAATATTGAACCGCTCCGCTTCACTCACATGCTCTGGTTGCATCTTGTTTTGTTGGATTTGATTACTCACATATACATATAATATATATATATATATATATATGTATTTTGCCATTTGTCTGTTCTAGAGACATGTTACAACTTTTTGGGAAAGGTCTAATTGTTTTCCTTTGGAAATATGTTTCAAATTCACACAGAATGCATTTATAACTGTAAAGGTCAAGGTTTCTTCATTAGTCACATGATAAATTATACAGGGTATAATCAAAAGTGAAATGTAGATCAAATCAGGTCCGCTCAGTGGACAGTGCAAAGAATAAAAATTATATAAAAGTAACACCACACAAGAGCATATATATATATATATATATATATATATATATATATATATATATAGGTAAAAACAAGAAATAAAGAGTAAAATGTGTAATAGAATAAAGAAAAGTGCAAAACAAGATGTGCAAGACAAGTAAGATGTGCAAAAACAAGTAAGATGTGAGATAAAGCATGTCTGTTTGTGTCAAAATCGTGATTAAAATCGAAATCGAAAAAAATATCAAAAAATCGTGATATATATTTTTTGTCCATATCGCACAGCCCTAGTTTAAATGATTGGAAAAGCTCACCGGTGCTGGTGCAGCGTCTTGCGGTCCAGCTCCCAGGCCAGCTCCGTGCAGAACTGCGGCTGTTCTTTGTGTTCTACGGGGTCCGTGGACAAAGCCTCTCCGTCAAAGCCAGCCTGGACTACCAGCGTGTGCCGCGGGCTCCTGGGAAACTGACGGCCTGATGAAGGAGAACACAGATCAGTCATGCTGCTTCAGGGGAGTATATACTGCCAAAGTGCTGAAGATATAAACAAGCAGCGAGTACAAGGAGAGAAATATACTACGGCCCGGGTTCACACACAGGGCTTAGACTAAGCCAGGATTAGATCATAGATCAATTACGACATTTAAGTTATTTTTATAAACATTACTGGAGTGTATCTTGAGACAAAACAAAGCCACTGATGTATTTTAGGATCAATCAGTGCCAGTTTATTTCACTTAAAACAGCTCAGACTTATATTTAAGTCTAGGTTCAAGCCTTGTCTGTGAAACCGGGGGATGATGTCTCTAAAAGAAGTCTCTTCTGCTCAGCAAGGCTGCTTTTATTTGATCAAAAATGCTGTAAAATTATGAAATATTATTAGAATCTAAATCAGATGTTTTCTATGTGATTATGTGTTAATCTATAATTTATTTCTGTGTATTTTCAGCATCATTACTCCAGTCTTCAGTGTCACATGATCTTCAGAAATCATAATAATATGCTGATTTGCAACATTTATGATTATTATAATGTTGAAAACAGTCGTGCTGCACATTATTTTTGTGGAAACTGATACATTTCCATTCAAAAGCGTATAAGTTAGATCAAAAAAATGAAATTAACACTTATTTATGTGACAGTAAAGACATTTATAGTGTTACAAAATAATTGTATTATAAATAAATGTTGTTTTTTTATACTATTTTTTTATTATTATTAAATTAAATTAAATTGTATATGATCAAATCCTAAAAAACATGTATCACAGTTTCTAAAAAAAAATTTTTTATTAAAATATATACACAAACACGCACACACACTACGTTAAAATAAAAACCCAAAGGATCTTTAAAAAGTTTTTATATTTTTTTTATTAGTTTGCACTCTTTATATAATTACTACAGTCATACCATGGTACAAAAAATAAATGAGTTGGTTAAGAAATAAGTTAAGATAAATTCCACGAAGTTCCTTAATATTTTTCTTAAGTGCAAATCTTAATAAGTTCTCAAATATACTCTTAAGAACATCTGAATGCTTTCTTAAGACATTTTTTAAGTTTTGTCTTAAGTACAGTCTTATGAAAAAAGATAAGAATATTCTTAAGAATTTTTGGGAATACAAAATATTCTTAAGTTAAAAAATAAGAAGAAAATGGCAGTTAAGAAGAAATTTCTTCTTACGAATGTTTTGTGCCTCAGTATTATAGTAACGTAACGTTACTGCGATATATACCGTTACGTGATACGTTACTTTAAAGTACTGTACATTGTATTATCATGGTAAGTTACTTTTTGAAACTCTATTATTAGTAACATATGTCAAGAAACGCATATTTACATATGACTAATAAACATGTCAAGCCTCGAAAATCACAGGTGCTTAATATAACATAAAATCATTAATATGATACTGCATTCGCTTTGATTTTAATGCACGAGTCATAAATAAAAAAAATCTCTGTTACCTTCGAGAATAGACACAACAATCAGCAGCTGCTCTGGTTTTGAAGCCATCTCGTCTCTCTGCGTTAATTAAACACTCTCATTATGATGTTAGGACGTGTTGTTTGTTTTTAGCGCGTCTGTTGTGTTCAAATAACGACGGTAACTGTCAGTCTGCGGCACTTCCGCCGGAAACAGCGGCGTGTTTGTTTGTGTGAGTGCGTGAGTCGCGCTCCCTCTGCAGCACGGGTGCGCGCATTACACGTTTCTCATAAATGACAAATCTTTGGTCTTTTTATGGAAAATAAGTCACGGAATGTTTTAACTACATGTTATATATACTTTGGCTTAATGCTTGTATTGTTTTCAGTGTGAACTGGTTACTATGGTAACCATAACTGCCGCCAAAAATAGAGAAAACACCATGTTTTTGCTCATTTATCGTTGTAATGTCATGGTATTTTCCGAAATATATTCTAGTACTATATAAATGCCATGTCTTATGTATTTGGAGATCATTCAGTATAAGTACCATGACATATCCACTCATTTATTAGCAAAGTACCACATTTACGACAGCTGTTTTCACAGTAAACACGAGAGAAAGATTGTTTTGTTTACGCAGATCTTATGTATTATTACCACAGGTAACAAAAATATGTTCTAAGAATATTATTTATCTTTGAAGTTTTCGCGAATGATCAAAACGTCCCGTTTTTTAAATGTTGTATAGTTTTCTAGGTTATGAGAACGTTAAAGGAACATTCCATTTGATTACATTACAAAAGAGTAAACATTCAAAAGAAAGCTAGAAGAACAACGTATAGATAATGTGTTTATGCTAACATTGTACCATTTGTAAAGATCAGAACTGAACGAATGCTGTATTAACATTACTGGAAGAACGTGTCCTGCTGAAACACACAATAGAAGATGGGTTTAATGGGTTTAATGGGAATTGTCTACTGCTATGTGATGGATTCTATTGGTGGGATGGAAAAATGCACAAAAACACACTACAAAAATGAATTTTCTAATGGTTTTACTGGTAAATGCTAATGGTTCATAATGGTATTTTACTGGAAACCATTGTAATTTCTCTGATGGTTTCTATTGTTGTTGTTTTGTTAATAACTGGGACAGCAGGCCTGTAGTAAACAATATGGTCAAGTTTGAGATTTAGGCCTTTTTGTTATTTTGTCAGACTAGTGGAAAGAAAACATCCGTTTCTTTTATAGCACTGTATCTATATGTGTCAATAGATTTAAATTACAATACATATTTTTAAAGGCAGTTGTCTCAAAATGAGTTTTTTCTCCGACACTGAGCCGTAAATCTCCACTTCAGCAGCACACCAGACTTTACATTACAAGTCTACATCTTGAAGGTTTTACAAAGGTATTTGTTCATAATATTGTCCAAATAATTTAGAAAATATGGTGTTTTCTGTCCGTTCTAAGCATTTTATGAATTATGGAGTCACAAAATTAGCTACCCAAAATTCCTTCAGTACAAAGTTTTGACTCTAATATGCAAAAAAAACAACTTTTTTTTTTATTTTGAAACTGACATCATCCAGTGTTTAGATTTTTGTACTATAAATGTAAGCAAATTAGTGCATATTTCCTTAAATAATGACTCATTTGCATATCTAAACCTGATATTTGAGAAAACTTGTAATACAATTTTGTTTTGCAATTATTAATGTAATCAATCAGCTGGGTAAGTATGGTAAAAAGTTATTTTTTTACCCTATTCACTGGCCTTAATAACTTGTTGACTTACTGAAACATGATTCACTTTAATATTCTTACCATAAACTCGACTTTTACTTTCACATCCAAATGGTTTCCTCACAAAAACCACCATCAGCATTTAAAAACAACCTTGATTTTTATTTGGATTGCCAAACATGTTAAGGCAGAGACTGTATAAAAAGCAACTGCAGTTTGATGATATAGCAGACATCAAGAAAACCCTACCAACACCATTGACTTTCTGTCCAGAAAACCACGTGTAAACATATTTACTTATGCATACTATTGAAGTAACAAAGGACTACGTCTGCCGTTATACGTGAGGTGGGTAGACAACCATACATTGCACTGAATCAATACAAAGGTACATAAGCTAGTTATAGTCGCTTTGTTCAACTATGTACACCTATGTACATCACGATAATACTGTATGGCACTGAGATGAACCGTCGATTAACATCCACTTTATACGATACAATAGATTAATGCCAGTATATTCATGTTAATGAGCCACTCAACCCGTCCTATAGCACACAGAGGTGATGAAATAGCAAATACATTCAATAGTATGGTTACAAGACAATATAAGTGCACACAAACAGCTAGCCATTTACAAGCTAAATCCAATGAGCAGAGGGTTTGTGCAGATCTAGTTTGTAAGCAATGTTTTTCAGGTCCGTGTCACCATGTCTAGTTCCACTGCATTAGTACATTCATTGGTTAGACATGATTTAGTCACTGCCTCCAATGGAGGCGATGGGAAACACCATGGCACTGATGTCTGTGAATCCTTGTGTGGTTTTGGGAACGTCTCACATCTTCCCGTCGTTTTCTGCAGATGAAACAGACAGTAAGATGATCAAAAGTACATTCTAAGAGCGTTTTGCTGATGCTCCCAGTGAGTTATGAAGATGTTATCTATGCATGTACTCTGAAAATGTTTAATTATACAGTTAAACATTGTGTACATTCTTCGTTCTGAAACAAGTAGTAGCATTTAAAAAAGATAAACGTTCCATTAAAAATGTTTATTTTTGATACGATGCATTGAGAACATTATTAAAGATTATTCTAAACTCAGGGCTCTCAAGTGCTGTGAGACACACGCATTTCAACCAGTTCACACGTGTCCCGCTATATATACAATTAATAGACGAGGGAATGCAGAGGAAAGTTCTCTGCCGAGTTTATAGCTGTCTCGTGTTATACAGAATTAAATGCCAGCTGCCAGCCAATCAGAAATTAGGATGTTGTTGTTTCCGGGTAGATTACGCGATTCTGCCGCAACATGGATTGGTAACCACTTCATATATATATATATATATATATATATATTTTTTTTGGGTGTGTGTTATGTTTGAAGTTAAGTATTTCTGTATAAAATATTTTTTTTTTTTTTTTTTACGATTCCTGGAGGAAATCACTTAAAAGAAAGTGAGAGCTGAAGTTGGAATATAGCCAAATTCGAGCAAAAGTATTATTATTGCAATCAAAAAACAAAAACAAAAAACAACAAGCTCCCAACTGCTTTGCAACCAGAAGCGTTAGGCTTAGCTTTGTCTTCCTGAAAGGAAAGTACTAGAGGTGTTATAACAGTTGGTGCATCTGCTAGAACACAGGCAAATTAATCAAAATAAAATAAATTGTTTTATATATTTAAAAAAGTATCAAAAAATACAAAGAAATTTGGCCCCAAACATGCCAACTGAACAGCAGAGGCTAAATGTATTTTTCTTTTTGATACATAAATTTGTATTTTTAAATACATATATCTTTTTATTTTATTAGAATAAATGTGTCTTCAAATTTACCAGATGTTATCATTTATATTTGTGCTGGTCAATTATGAACAATAGGTCAAATTGAACTGCTAGCAAAAACGTGGGTGCTGCAAATATTTGAGTGACTCCTCCCCGTTGTGTGGCCCCTCCCATTTGAGTGACTCCTCCCCTTTGTGTGGCCCCTCCCCTAATCTCACTCCAAACTTTAGCTATAACTTGAGAGCCCTGTAAACTATTACTCTAAAACTGTTGAAATTGTTCCTTCAGTTGATTCAATTCAATTAAGTAATTTTTACAAACCTTTATTCAAAGCAACTTGCGTTGCATTACATTTGCAGGGTGTACATGCAGGCGGGGGGGGGGGGGGGGGGTGACATTCCCCTGGTGGAAAAAAATTACTAAAAGCATCTCTTCTGTAAAACCACCATCCCCCTTTGGATTATTAATTTAGTTTATTATGTAAAACTTATCATGCACATGAAATGTTTCAATTCAATTGTCCAATCAGAACTCGGTACTGTAATAAGCTACGCACGAGCGGAAGCAATTGGATAATTTTTCACACAAAACTTAACTTAAAAGCAACTTAATTATAGGGTTTATAAAACATTATGCACTTTTTTTCAAAGATAGTTGTGTTATTTTATTGCTTTGAAGAAATGTGCATTAGTAATATTTAGCTCGATGCGCTCTCAGGAGAGAAGCCAAAAGCTTTTTTTCCCTCTAACTAAAATTATGCCTCTTAAATTCGAAAATAATTCGAATATTGATCATATTTAAGTAGAAAACTCGATTTTAGTTTTTCAGCTATTCTGACAGCCCTGCCATGCACTAAAAAAACAACCCACGGCAACAATGTAAAAGTAGCCCAAATCTGCTGAAAAACCGACTTGCATTCCCTGGGAATCGAACCCATGATCTACTGTTTGAACTACAAGAATTAATTTTATTGCAGAGGTAATTGCATTTGTTTTCTCACCGCTGGAGCAGGTCTGTGTCGTCGTCACTTGCTGGTTTGCAACCATTGCCGCCGAGCTCAAACCTTAAGGATCGTAGATCACATCATTACAATCAACTCTTACCACATGCATTCTTCACTGTAAACATGCTTAAAGGGCTCATATCAGTTTTATCAAGCAATTTTGTTCCCGCACCCGTTCATAGTTTAGTTATTCACAAGCAATTAAAATGGTAATACATGTTTTGCTGCCGTGTCTTTAAAGCCAAGTGCACTCTACAGCACTCTAAAGTGTTTTTTGAAATTATAATACACTGTATTTTCTCACAAACAACATCGTTGATGCTTGACAATATGGATAGAGGGTTTGTGGTTCATGAGTCAAAGTCGTGCATTGTGCATTTGGACTGATATGTAAGATACACGTCCTCTTAGTATGTGACATGGCAAAAGTGCTTTCCGCTCATGTACCGGCTTACATTCATCTGTCAGAAAGTTACAGAAGTAGATGGATGCTCTTCATTGACTGGAGAGGAACCATTGGGGTCTGAATGCTACAGTATGTTGTTTTATCGTTGGGTAGAGAGAGAGGGAAGCGATCACAAGACGGGATTTAATAATAATAATTATTATTATTAAGCTAAGATGAGCTTTATTTGTCACATACACAATTATACAGAGTATAACCAGCAGTGAAATGTGTTCTCTGCATTTAACCCATCCAAGTGCGCACACACACACACACACACACACACACACCTGGAGCAGTTGGGGGTTCGGTGCCTTGCTCAAGGGTCTCACCTCAGTCATGGACAATTCCTGCCGGAGCTGAGATTCGAACCCACAACCACGGGTTACAAGTCCGGCGCTCTATCCATTAGGCCACGACTGCCCCAAAAGGTTGCCCTTGGCAGCGGTGGGATTGGAACCCAAGCCCCTGAAGAGACTGGAGCCTTAACCCAGTGAGTGTCTTAGACCGCTCGGCCATGCTACCCTAAACCCTAACCCAAAATTTGAACTCGTGTTGCGCTCAATGTCGGCGCACTAATGCTTACAAGATCAGTTTGACTCGTCATGATATGAGCCCTTTAATATAGGCTATAGTGAGTTCAGTATAGTTTTGACCTTTTCACCTTGAAAGGGGTCATACTGGCCAGACACCAGCGTGTAGCTCATGCCCAGGTGAGTGAGATGGTGCGCCTGAAGGTGACGGCCGAAGGGAACCGATTCTCTCTCTCGCTCAGTCTCGCGTTCTTGCTCTGGAGATCCTCTTTCTCCAGGCTGAAGGAGTAAAACATAATACATTCAAGACAATATGTGTCTCTGATTGTCATGTATTTTATTTGGTTAGACTTCCAAAGCCCTTGAACCGTATGTAAACAATTTTAAGAAATACTCTGTGCTTTCAACTTGTCTTTGGACACATGTAAAATGTAAAGGACCTACATGAAACCATCAGATTGATCGACTGTCTATTTCATTTAAGTACTTCAAGAGCATCACTATAAACACGTTTTGTGAGTCCATGAATTCCCAACGATGTGCCAGCGTTAATTTTTGCACGTTATATTTTATTGCTGTGTGCCTGGATGTCTACATTGTGGATATTGAGCAGAACAAGTTTAGCTTCACAGTGTGAATACACCCCATTTAGGTCCATATTGTAAGCCTTACTAAAAACAGTGTACTTGTTTTTTGAAGTGAGATACATACAACAGGAGATTTGCCGTGATACGGCAGGAGCGGATGCGACAGAAGCTCTAATGCTGTCGAATCGGTCACCGGTTTACTGCTTTGAGCCCCTTCTGAATCCTCTCTCCCTGCCGTTTTTCCATACAGAGGGTAATGGAAACCTAGAAGGGAAAACACACAACTTACTCTTTACAATAGCTTGTAGTACAAGCTCCACTACATAGAAGTTTCGAGGTCATATTTACGATGCACAGAAGACGATTACCTGGGTAATTATGCACCAAAGCTGGAGACATCACTCTGTAAGCATTGCTGCTCGTCTCACACAGATGTAAATAGGGATAGGAGTGCTGAAACTGGATGAAGGATTGCTGGGGTGACGACGCAGCCCCTCTTGCATTCTGCGAGTCTTCAGACGTCTCACTCGCTATCTCGTCCCCCTCGGGTCTGGTACTGTCCTCGATGACCTCGGCAGCCGTCTCAAACTTGACGTTCTGGAGTTCGGCCTCCAGTCTGGACTCGGGCTCTAGAGGCATGTGCCAATCTTTCCCCTTGTCTGGACTCAATTCCTCAGAGATCTTGTTGAGCTCTTGATTTTGCTGCTTCACATATTTGGACTGATAAGAGTGGCTCCAGGACTGAGATTCTGAAGCCTAAACCCAGAGGAACATCTACCGTCAAACAGTTTCTGCTCTGACAACCAATTCAATTACACACCTTACAGGGAAGCCCTTTGTTATGAGCCCTGTGAAACTAGTGTTTAATGAGTTCTTTGTCATGGAAAATTTCAAAAGGATGGCATCGTCAAAATAAATATTCTCTCAATCATCAAAGAATCCTGGCAATTTGATCATTTGATGATTAAGGATCATATTTCCAAAACAACATACTTCCGGATTGACATTCCAGCAAAACATTTCTAGAAGTCTGTTATTGTCTTTAAAAGAAAATCTCCTCAGTAAATGATAAGTAACATCAGTAACTTACATTTAGAAATGTTACATTTGTGTCCACATTTGATTTCGAGTTTGAACTCTCCAAACCGAGGTCTTCAGATTCCTTGAGGACCCCTTGTTCTTTTGACATGGAGATATGGGATGTTTTCCCCTGCTGCTGAAACGACAGCTGCTTGTCCAAATCCACATAGATGAAGCCAGGTTTTGCACAGTTAATCTTAACAGAGTTCACCCCTTTATGAACCGACTGAGGAGAGCTTATAAATGGTTTCTGCTCATCCTTCGTTCGTTCCTTTTGCTCAGATCCTCGTCTAGCTTGACCTCTACTCTTGCTATACTGAATTTCCTCACAGCATGCCTCATTGAGCGGTCTGTGTGTGCTGGGCATCATTAGGACCTTCTGGTCCATGGAAACACCCCGGCTGTACTGTCCATAGTACAAAGACTGAGCCAGCGCTGTGTGTGCTTCAGCGTACTGGGAACTTGAGTGGCTCGAGGATTCTGAGCTTTTTATATCCTCATTTAAATCATCCTTCGTGCGACCGTAAGGTGAGGCCACCTTATGGAACGAAGTGGAATTGGCTTGCCCAGAATGCATGTAACCTGGGATGCAATGGGATTCATAAGCATGTCCGTGAGATGTAGACAAGACCTCTTTTCCTGGGGTCACCGTGGGAGCGGTACTCATTGAGGGAACTTTGGGATTGATGCTGCTGTTAGAGTTTGAATCATGTGTCGAGTTCCTTCTAGATCTTGAGTTTGACCCGCCGTCCTCCGTTGCATCGGATATGTCAGAATATGCAGGGCTATTTGTTTTAGCGCTCGCTCCGTCTCCGTTTGTAAGAGGGGCGCAGTCCGTTCTTGCAGAGCTCCCGATGGAAGGACTCGGGGCATTGTCTGAGAAGGTGTACACCTTGTCGGCCTCGGCTCTGATACTCGCCATGCGGCTTTCTTGCGTTTCACTTGGACCGTTTACAACATCTTGCTTGCTCAAGTGCTCTTTCAAGAGGCTCACTGGAAAGTCTTTCCCGGTGCTCTTTGCATCGTCCGCTTTTGGGTAAATCGGGTCACTTTTGGGACTCCGGGGATCTTTACAATTCCTGTCCTTTAATCGATGCTTTTCCTTTCTCTTACTGTCTTTGCTGAGGACTGCGGTGGTGTTGGCCATGTTAACTTGTGCAATAACTTCCAGCTTTGGCTTGATGGGTTTCAGTGAGAGGTTCTTGGTTTTTGTGAGGGCAACAATCGGAGAGGCCTGATGAGAAGAAACGTCCGTGATTTTAGTGGAAAATGCAGGAGGTGGAATAGCAGTCAGCTTCGGAGGAGCCGGCGCAGCGTTGATGAGTCTGTTGGTTCGAGACTTGGCTAAGCATCTCTCAGTGAACCCTTCTTTCTTAACTTTGCTACATATATCCCTCTTATCAATTACACCCTCCGCTTCGAGCTTAGGCATCTCAACAGATGTGTTACGATCCGTTATGAGGCAGTTCTCAAGCACAACAGACATGTTGGAAATAAGTGGGAGGTTGCTCAGATCGTCAATTGATATGTCTTTGCTTACCACATTCGGGCGTAGTTTTGCATTGGCGATGTCATTGTTGAGCAATGCTTTCCTGCTCTTTGGAGAACCGACTGTATTGAGTTTATACATGCTTCTGGGCTTCTTCGACATGATGTTCTCAGAAGAATCATAAGGTGCCGAGCTGAGTGCTTCATCAAAATCTGAAAGTCTGTCCTCGCTCTCCACCTCAAACTCTTGCTTTCTGTTACTGTTCAGGTGAGCGTGTGACTGGTGGTAACGGAGCCCGTTGATGTGTTTGTACTTCTTGTTACAGTTCGGATGTGGACAGTCTATTAGCATTGGCGATGCACAAACTTGATCAAGAAACACAGGGTCAGATTTACCCTGAGGGGTGGAAGGAGCGCTCCTGGATTTGGCTCGTATCCTTTTCCCATTCCCATTCCTAATGTCATTCGAGACCAAGCTTAAATCTAGATCGGCTGGGGCTTTGCCTTTTCGTTTTCCACACATAAGTGGATTGGATTTGATGTCCTCCACGGCGTAGTATCCAGGTGTCCTACAGCCACTGAGATTCAGACTCCCTCGTCTTCCTTTGTTGCCGATTCCCATGCCGCGCCTCTTGTGAGTTAGCCCTCGTATCTTGGAAAGACTCGGGTCTGCAGCTGGTTGATCTGGTATGGCCAGCCGCATCCGTTTACCACGTCCACGTGCATACGACATGTCAGAGTCACTCATTGGTGATTCACAAAACCTAGTTAAGAACAACAAGGAGTCATGAATGCATGCAAATAAATCAACTTTCTTTAACTGAACAACATTCTGTTTATGCATTATGAATAAGAGGATGCTTGGGTTTATGTTCACCAATGTTAAAATCAAACCTAGGCCCTTGATATGTCAATTGATTTCTCTTCTCTAAACAGTTTCTCAAGCACGTTTTCTCAACACTACTGCTGCTATGTGAAAATGACGTATCACAGTTTGCATAGGGCACCGTCTCGTTGAATGCATATTATCATAATTGATGGACAACACCTGTGAAAAGCAATCCAGCAAAATAAATAAATGCAAATTATCTAATACCAATCGAGTTCCCATGTTCCCTTACGAAAGGTAGCCATTGTTTTAACACTAATTATAAAAAGCATGGTTGTTGTAGCCATGGTAACCGCAAATTAAGCATGGTGTTGTTACTTCAAATAATAATAGGCTATACAAAGAAGTATTGAGATAATATTTTTGTGGTTATAAAAACAAACCTAAGCCAACAACAGCCTTTAAAATGACTTCAAATGCATTGAATAAAAACAATGAGGCAACCCTGCTGAAAAAAGAATATTTAGAAAAATAAATTCTAGAATATAACAAATATTACATAAACGTTTATCCATTAAAACCAAAATGGTTTTCTTTCAACCCGATCTCCTGAAAGTGCGCATAAATACTATGCCAAATAAAAATGAAAACTCGTGGTATTGATACGCGAGAATGGACTTTGGCGTGTATATGGGTAGGATTAGGGTTGTGGGGTAGATGCATATCTGTCACGGTACACGGGGATCCAGGAACGAGGAGACGAGGATTCTGACAAACGAGGTATTTAATGAGAGACAAACGGAGGAGAGACAGGAACACAGGTAAGGACATCTACGGCTTGGACACATGACATTAACAATAATCCACAAGTAACATTGGGTAGAACAGACTTATATAGGGAGACATAACTGGAGACACCTGGGACATAATCAAGACAAGGCTGACACTGACTGAACTAATAATGACTGGGAAACAGGAAGGACCATATAAGGGTGAGGAGACAAAGGCAGAGGAAGACAAAGTCTGACATTACCCCCCCCTTCCAATAGGCGCGTCCCGCGCCGTACGACATCGAAAGGGGAGGGGGGGTGGGCACTCTGGAGGCCTCAAGGACCTGGAGACCGGACAGGTGACCTCCAGGGCGGTGCCCGTTCCGGGACCCACGGCGGATCCGGGGACTCAGGCGGCCACGGCGGATCAGGCGGCCATGGCGGATCCGGGGATTCCGGCGGCCATGGCGGATCCGGGGATTCCGGCGGCCACGGCGGATCAGGCGGCCATGGCGGATCCGGGGATTCCGGCGGCCATGGCGGATCAGGCGGCCACGGAGGGGCCGGGAACTGAGGAGGCCATGGCGGAGCGGGGTGCTCGGGCGGCCATGGAGGAGCGGGGTGCTCGGGTGGCCATGGAGGGTAGCCCCCCCCCAAAATTTTCTTGGGGAAGCTCCCCATCCCAGGGGGGCGCTCAGGAGCCGTGGAAGGCGAGCTGGACAGGGCCAGCGGAGGGAAAAGTGAGCTGGACGGGACCAGCGGAGGCCCAGGTGAGCTGGACGGGACCAGCGTGGGCCAAGGTGAGCTGGACGGGACCAGCGGAGGCAATGGTGAGCTGGACGGGACCAGCGGAGGCCCAGGTGAGCTGGACGGGACCAGCGTGGGCCAAGGTGAGCTGGACGGGACCAGCGGAGGCAATGGTGAGCTGGACGGGACCAGCGGAGGCCCTGGAGAGCTGGATGGAACCAGCGTGGGCCAAGGTGAGCTGGACGGGACCAGCGGAGGCAATGGTGAGCTGGACGGGACCAGCGGAGGCCCAGGTGAGCTGGACGGAACCAGCGTGGGCCAGCGTGGGCGCTCGGGTGCCGCTGACTCTCGGGGGCGCTCGGAAAAGCTGGACGGAACCAGCGGGGAAATTGAAGCGCACTTACGAGGAGCCGGCACTGGAGGGCGCTGTCGAGGTGCAGGCACTGGAGGGCACTGGCGTGGTGCAGGCACTGGAGGGCACTGGCGTGGTGCAGGCACTGGAGGGCACTGGCGTGGTGCAGGCACTGGAGGGCACTGGCGTGGTGCAGGCACTGGAGGGCACTGGCGTGGTGCAGGCACTGGAGGGCACTGGCGTGGTGCAGGCACTGGAGGGCACTGGCGAGGTGCGGGCACTGGAGGGCACTGGCGAGGTGCGGGCACTGGAGGGCACTGGCGAGGTGCGGGCACTGGAGGGCACTGGCGAGGTGCAGGCACTGGAGGGCGCAGCCTCGGAGCAGGCACTGGAGGGCGCTGGCGAGGTGCAGGCACTGGAGGGCGCTGGCGAGGTGCAGGCACTGGAGGGCACTGGCGAGGTGCAGGCACTGGAGGGCGCAGCCTCGGAGCAGGCACCGGAGGGCGCAGTCTCGGAGCAGGCACCGGAGGGCGCTGTCGGGGAGCAGCCACTGGATCTCGGCGGCGCTCGGGAAGCGCGGGCTCTCGGCGGCGCTCGGGAAGCGCGGGCTCGCGGCGGCGCTCGGGAAGCGCGGGCTCTCGGCGGCGCTCGGGAAGCGCGGGCTCGCGGCGGCGCTCGGGAAGCGCGGGCTCGCGGCGGCGCTCGGGAACCAGCCGAGACGAAGACGAGCTGGGCGGCACCAGCGAAGAAGAGCTTGGCAGAACCAGCGAAGACGAAGAAGAGCTCGGCGGGGCCAGCGGAGACACTCGTGGGCTGGTTTCGACTCGGGACCGGTAACTTCCCAGACACCGGTAGATCCCCTCTCTCCAACACAATCCTGTAGTGTCTGGGAGATCCATAGGGCGCTGGTACTTTGCCCCGAGCCGAAATAGATGGAGGATTGCCGCGTCGTGGAGCTCCGTCACCGAAGCGAGCCCGCAGAATTCCCCGGCGAACTCCACAAATGAGAGATCCCGCCGGATAAGGGCGAGAACGCCGGCGGCGAATTCCATCGTCGTTTGCGGTGGATTATTCTGTCACGGTACACGGGGATCCAGGAACGAGGAGACGAGGATTCTGACAAACGAGGTATTTAATGAGAGACAAACGGAGGAGAGACAGGAACACAGGTAAGGACATCTACGGCTTGGACACATGACATTAACAATAATCCACAAGTAACATTGGGTAGAACAGACTTATATAGGGAGACATAACTGGAGACACCTGGGACATAATCAAGACAAGGCTGACACTGACTGAACTAATAATGACTGGGAAACAGGAAGGACCATAGAAGGGTGAGGAGACAAAGGCAGAGGAAGACAAAGTCTGACAATATCATATGCACGCCAAAAACATTCGTATCATATATATACTGTACGTCAAAGTCCATTCTTGCGTATCAATACCACGAGTTTTCATTTTTATTTGGCGTAGTATTTATACACACTTTCATGAGACCGGCTCTTTCTGTAGGGTGCTTTGGGACATATTCCAGTAGGATTTATTGGTTTTAACAAGCCACTAATAGAAGGTGACCAATTACCAGTAGAGACCAACAGGATCCAGTTTACATTAAAACCAATACAAGTCCCATTATAACCAGTATGATGGTGTCTATTGTTTTTTCAACATTACATGTTGTACATGGAGCCAAAAGCCTGTTAATTGCTGCTGTTACACTTACTGGACGATCAAGTCCTTGTTTTGTAGACTATTAACCAAACATTTACTTCAAATATCCACTTATTTTTTCATTTTTGGCCACCTTTTTTGCTATACATGACATGCATCTATAATTTCCTCATCAAAAAAACATGTGGACATCACAAACCGTACAAAAACTAACCGTGGTTTTCTTAGTAAAACTGGTAGTTTTCTTTTGCGTGGTTTCTGAATGCTTGAGACCATAAACTCATTACCAGACAACAGCATTAGGTTGTCGTTCCTGTGGCTCAGTGGTAGAGCAGCACAAAAAGTTGTGGGTTCAATTCCCAGAGAATACACATACGGATAAAAACAAAATGCATAGACTGAATGCACTGTAAGCCGCTTTGCATAAAAGCGTCTGCTAAATGCATAAATGTAAATGCATTATTACTATAGGTAACTGCCTAGCGCAGTGGTTCTCAAACCTGTCCTGGGGACCCCAGCCAGGGACGGACTTAGTGATTTGGGGGTCCTAAGCATATTTCAGGTTCGGGGCCCAACACAATAACTACATGCTCTTTTACGCCTAACCCTTATTTTGCTCGCTAGCTCTCTCTTATTATAGCTATAACTATTATTTATTATAACTATTACCCCTTCACAAATTAAGCACCCTAAATAATTAGCTAACCTGATGCTGTTCTAGAGCTATATTAAGCTACCTTATTTTTTTCGGATAACAAAAGAAGACATTATATAAAAAAATGCTTGCACTTGTCCATCTAATGAATTTTAAACTTCTTCAATCTTTTCCCAAAAAGGGATTAAACTGTCATAAAAATTATCCCATGCAACTCGTTCTGTATTCCAAGTGTTCTTAAGGAATAGGGTTTTCCTGAGAAATAAATTGAAAATGTAATCTATTAAGTGAAAATCTCCAGTCATTGCATTTGTGCATTTATACTCGTTTTTAGTTTATAGCTCATTTGCATTTATTTCACGCTGGCGCGCTAGGAAAAGCACACAAGAGAGTCATTTTGAAACATCAAGACAAATAAAATTATGACTTTAAACACAATAATTTCTTTACTGAGGTGAATATAGTCAAAACAGCTCAGAATGCACACAAAGAGCGCTCCGTCTATAATCACTAAAAGCTGTCGCTCACTTCAGTTCATCACGATCTCACGATGTTCTGTTAATAATCTCTCTGCATAATTAATCTCTTATTTACATCTTATCTACATGTTGTTATAATGAGAGGATTCACAAGCGTGCAGAACTCCACACCGGACAAAAACCTCGCCGTTTTGAGTGGTGAATGTACATTTGACGTTCTCATAACACAAATACATTCTGGTGCATTTACCAAATATACTTAGCTAATATCAGACGGGGCCCCTGAGACCCCGGGGCCCTAAGCGCCCGCTTACTCCACCTATTGGTTAAGTCTGGCCATTTCAAGCCTTGCAGACTCCACTAATGAGCTGATGAGTTGAATCAGGTGTGTTAAACTAGGGAGACATACACAATATGCTGTGGTTGGGGACAGGTTTGAGAACCACTGGCCTACAGCTACACTTATAATCTCAAGCTCAAGTTCAAGTCTAGCTTTATTGTCATTGTGCTACATGTGTGGATGACATACAGTGGAAATGACGAAATGTTGCGCCTCGCAGGACCACGGTGCTACATAAATACATACATAACAGTATTTAATTAGTACATAATACAATTTAATTAGGATTTATTAACTTTAATATTTTATTAAAGTTCTATTTTGACCCCTATAGTAGTTTTTTATTGATTTTAGGGCACTCATTTGGTCACATAGTCACATAGATTTAATAATTGCAATCAACCAAAGCAAAATATCTGCACCATATCCCATTGCATACAATCATATTTTTCCCATTGCATGGTGTTAAATCGAATGGCATCAGTAGATACTTTATACGTATCTTTAATGTATCGTATGCATCGAGATTCGTATCTGCACATCCCTAATATATACAGTACAAGTCAAGCATTGAAGAAGAAAGGAAGGTGTTTACCGTGGTGGAGCCCAGTCGTGCTTGGTACAGTCCAAGAGAGTTCCCACATAGGTCCTTTTCCTCCATGTGACATTCACAACTAGAACCCCTGAAATCAAATCAGGTTATTACATGCATATTGTGATATCTGAAATGTCCACAATAATCACCATGTAAAAGCATTTAGGTGTAGCCACATGTTAATGTCTTCACATGCTCGATCGCAGTGATGGAAGTTAAGATGGTGGTCTGCAATTTTAATTTGCTTAATCAATATGCAACCAGTGTCTCCTCTTCCTTCAAACGCTTCAGTCTCACAGCTGCTTTGAAAACGCAGTCCTGACAAAACTCGCCCTTCACTCGTCACATAAACCAATGTGTTGAAGCAGAAATAGTGCTAACTGAAAGCACATGCATTGTTTTATACGAGTGGAGCATTGCACAGAATCACAAGCTCTCACCTTCCTCCGTCTCATGCCACACAATACCCTCAAGATTGACGCTCGTTCCTGGTTGACACGGCTCCATGTAGCTGGACTCGAAGGCTTTCTCGGCCTCCTGTGTGTTAGTTCCAACGGACCGCGTCTTAACACTCAACTGGAGAGAGAAAGAGAGCACAGACACAGTGCCAGCTGAAGCATAATACAGCTGCATGCCAGGTTCTTGCTGGCACGTTTGATTTAAATCATGCAATCAAGTGATCACTTAATCCTCGATTTAAAAAAGCTCCTACAACAATGACAGCATGTCAGAAAATCAGAGCAATGTCACTGCAATCAAGGCAAAATCAAAAAACATATACAGGGACAATAGAGCAGAATGCACAAGACTGGAAGGGGCGGAGCTTGTTTCTATATTTAATACTGTTAATAACACACGAAATGCATCTAGCCAGTATGTGTCTTTGTCCAAAACAAACAGAGGGAATTATGATACTTATGTTTCCATTAGCAACAGACGTGATTGAGAATCTGACAAGGGCTGCGTTAACAAAAGAAATGGCTGACAAACAAAAGCAATTCATCTTTATATTGATATCGCAATATATCAATCCGTCATTGCACGGTGCTCGTATTGCACAAAGCACACCGATGCACCTTTGCGTTTTTGAGTGCATGTGGAAACGTGATTCTCACACAAGCACCGAATCCGCCATCAGCTCAACCGACAAGCCTCGCGCTCGTTTCTCCTTCATAACGCATCGTCGCGGGGTTCGTGTAACGATCGCACGCGCGTTATCCGGAGCTTACCGTTCTGTGCTCCTCGGTGTTCGCGTGGTCAACAACAGCCGCGTCCATTCCGCCCCTGCAGATGAGATTCTCCGAAAGCGGGCCGAGTTCATCGCCAGGCTTCTCCTTCCGCGTCTTTACCGAGTCTTTCTCTCGTTTCACGCCTTTGCTCTGGGTTTTGCCCTTTTTGGTTCTGCCGAGCGGCGTCGGTTCGTCGCTGTCCACCGGCGCGGGTGCTGAATTCATCTCTCCGCCGCGTCCTTGAGCCTCGCGCTCGCGCCGCTTACCGACGCATGCTTTGGGAATGTCGATCTCCAGCGACGGGAATCTCTCGGTGTCCGTGGCGGAGCTCCTCCGTTTCAGCTTGAGTTTCTTAGGCTCTCTGCAGAGGAGCGTCTGCGTCAGGCCGTCGAACGCGGCGCCTCCTGCGTTTGCGCAGCTGTGCTCCAGCGCGTCGCGACCTTCCGCCGCGCTTTTAACGCTCAGAACGCGATTCATCTCCAATCTCTGTCGATCCTTCTCCAAATCCGCGTCCAGGTCGATGATCAGATCCCCGACGCCGATCTCCCAGTCATCCCCGCTGTCATCCGGGTCCGTTCCCTGCGTCTTGGTTCTGTGCTGAAGGGAGGAACGGACTGACATTCTCCACACAGGATTCCTGACGGAGAACTACATCAAGTGGATGGGAGGGTATTAATCACACACGAGTGCTAATGCAAACCCAATTAGCGCGATGCACATCTTAGATCAACATGTGCAGCATAACTAATACTTTTAGTCAGGATTGTAAATGAATCCATCAATAAGTTACAGCAAGTTCTTACACAAATCAAAGCCTTAAACAGTGTTAAAGAGTCATGAATGCTGCAAAGCATGAATATCTTCCACAGCATTTCTGTTTTCTGATATCTAAACATCAAAACATTCAATCAAGAAGAGTCACATTTATGTATTATGACACAGATTGTGTCAAAGCAATATCAAAATAATGTGTCAATAATGTAAAAAGACAAGATTTAACACTCAATTTTCAGTTAAAACAAGTAGAAATATCTATGAAAACTAGTTTTCTCTCTGAACGTTTAGTTTTCTCTATGCACAAATCTCAGATTCACACATTATTTATTGTTAAGTCTGTTCTCATATCAGATATGTATGCATGCACATAAGCACTTAAACCCATAACACATCCCCTGTGTCTGCACACTTGGAGAATAAAGCTCTTTCTGAATCAGATTTAAGCTGATTTTGGCAGATTTTTGTTTTTGTTTTATTTTGATCAGTTTCTCAGAAAACAAGACTTCTTATCTGAAGTCATTTTGCATTTCAATTAAACGTATTTTAATTAAGATTCTTCAGACATATATTGGAAAAATGGTAAGAAAATGTGACCCTCTCTGTGAAAACTCATTTTTAGTGATTTACTGTTTTCTACATAAAATCATCCTTCATACGGTAAAGAACATGCTGGGGAAATTTAACCTTAATATCTGTAATATTGACTGAGTAAGGTCACGTCAAAGATTGAAATTATAGTGAAATTAATGGTAGAAATCAAACTTTGATGCTTGTTTTCTCATAATTCGATTTTCACAGAAAGGGTCACGAATAGTCTTTCTTTCCTTTAGAATTGAACTTTATATCTCAATTCTGAGAAAATAAGTCAGAATTGTGAGAATAAAAGTCAGAATTATCCGATATAAACCTGCTGTTGCTTTATTAATTTTTTATTAAGAGGCTAAAACGGGCTTTCATAGATTTATGAGTCTTTTTGATTTCTCATAAAACAAGACTTCTTATCTTAAGTTATTTTGCATTTCAAGTTTTACTTGAGCTTCTTCAGACGTGTGCATCGGAAAACTCTCAGACATGTACATTATACGAGAACATATCAATCTATTCCTTACTTGGTCTTAAACAGGTCTTGACGTCTTAAATTGGGCTTCATCACACCTGCACAATCGTTTCTGTAATTCAACTGAATGAATGCATCATTTATTGTCATGGTTATAAAACAACGAGATTACATTAGAGCCTCAATCGACGGTGCAGTTAAAGTGCATTATAAGATCCAACATGATCAGTATGTAAACAGGACAATACGACATTGACAAGGAATACGTGTATGAGCTGTTGAAACAGTACTAACCAGTAATGATGTGTTTTGTTGTGTATGTAAAGTCCAGTTCATAGTTAATGGCATTGTTGAAGAGTGGTACATATTGAATGCAAATGTAAGTGGTGGAGAGGGGAACAGTGTTTGTTCAGCCGTCTAACAAAGGGATAAAGGCCTGAAGGGACCTATACCTCCTTCCAGAGGGCTAAAAGTGAAACAAAAAGTGTGAAACCGGTCTCTTATGGTGTCCTGCGCAGGCAGCGGGAGTCATTTTGACCTCCTGGAGGACGGTCCCGATGATTTGAACAGAAGTTTTCACCCCCCTCTGAATCATCTGGAAAACCACACTAGGTCAGCACACTGTGAATCGCACAATTGGAGACGTTTAACATGAGTTTCTGGGGCAAATTGGCTTTATTAAGCGTCCTCGGGAAAAAGAGACGCTGCTGGGCTACGGTGATGTTATTGCCCCGGAAAGATCTTCCGACTCAGAGTTTAAATCTAAATGAAAAGTCAAACAAGTGTAATGAACTAAAAAGGCATATTTGTGTGTATTAGTCAGCAGTCGCATTTTTCATTACCCCGACTAAACATTTAGATTGCAATTTCACAGTTTTTGTTTTAATATACATGTATATTATATATGATACAATAATGCATTGAAAACACAAATGATATAGTTAAAATCAAGGCCGTTTATTTAATGCATTGCATCTTTTAATGTCTCTCTTGTCTAGAACAGTGTTGCATTGGCTCTAAGACATGTGCAAACCCACTTTCTCCAGATTGATCAGCATTATAAGCGTATAGTTTGAAGATATGATGGAGATACGCTCAAATACAGCCTCTGTTCAGAGCGAGTTTGACTGTAGGAGGCAAGGATTTCATTTCAGGCTTGGCGATGAATGGCATCAATTAAAAACAAATACTTTTATACTTGTGTTAGTGCAAAAATGGACATTAAAGGGTTAATTCGCCCAAAAACGATTCATTTATTCACCCTCATATCATTCAAACCTGTTAAATATTCTCTGTTCAACACAAAAGATGATATTTGGAAGATTTGGAACAACTTGAGGATGAGTAAATGACGAACTGTCCCTTTAAATTTATTTCAAGCATAATTTTATCTGCTCTTTTTTGAGGTAAGTGTCATTACATTAAAAAACATATAAAGAAATAAATGAACATTTCTGTAGCACTGGTTATTTCAGCTCAATGTGTTAAAAATACTGATAACGCTTTATAATAACTGCACGCTATGAATCATTAGTTAATCATTAGTAAATAGTCAGTTCATCTTTTATAAAGCATTGTCCCAATATTAATATTCATAAGCAGTTTATAAATACAGCTATACATGTTTGTTCTTGATTTA
Organism: Schizopygopsis pylzovi; assembly: GCA_027422435.1. NCBI lineage: Eukaryota > Metazoa > Chordata > Actinopteri > Cypriniformes > Cyprinidae > Schizopygopsis > Schizopygopsis pylzovi. Next base: position 739,190 of record CM049828.1, read on the forward strand.
TAAGCACTTCTATTATAACGAGATTTAAAGACTCGTTATCTTCTTAACAGAAAAGATAAACAAACACAACACAGAGAAACAAAACTCAGAAATATGTTTTCAAGATGCAAAAAAATTAAACTGTACATTTGAGTTTTATATAAAAAAAAATTTTGAATAGAGTTTTTATTATTAATTTTTTTTTATCAAGTGTACAGTTTAATATTTTGCATCTTGAAATCAATATTTCTGAGTTCTGTATTTCTCGGTGTTGTGTTTGTTTATTTTCTCTGTTTGGAAGATAAATGAGTTTTTAAATCTTCTTTATTAATGCTTTATAAGATATTAATATTCCTCGCTTTAGATGCGCTCACTACTAAATGTTTAATAACTACCGGACTTAATCATTAATTACAGCAGGAATATGTGTTAATAAAGCATTAATTAACACACCGAGCAACTATTATCATGTGTCTAAATAATACGATTTATAAATGTACATTTAAATAGTTTATTAATAATTTACTCACACTTTATAAATAATCTCATGAACCACTGACAACAAAATAACTGGTTTGTAAATTAACAAATTGATAATTAATAAAGTATGAAAATTATAGCTGTATTTATAAACTGCTTACTAATGACTATTAATGCTTTATAAATGATTAACTAATGATTAACTAATGATTCACAGCGTGCAGTTATTATAGTCGATTTGGCGATGACGAACGAATCTGCTCATTAAGCAGAAGTACTGATTGTAACAGTCTCTTCACGAGTAGAAGGTCAGAACACTCTGGTGGTTTCCTCGGACAAGAAGAATCGGTGGCAGGTCTTTAGAGAGCGTGTCCAGCCAGGCCATGTAAAGAGCGCTGGACACCGTTCCCTTCCGGGCGAGCGGCATGGTTCTGTCAAACACAAACCAATCAGATCAATCACACATGCTTTCAGATGAAGTGTTACATGTGCGGTCAGTACGTACATGACAATGAGCTTGGCTGTGCTCGAGTGTTCCTTCAGAAGCTCGTTCAGTCTGATCTGGCGATTCGACTAAAGGAAAGAAGAACTGATGTCACTCACATGTTGATGCTATTTCAGACTTTATTTGGCACACGGGCAATGGATAAAAACACAAGGTCTAGGGAAATTCGTTTAGCTTGACCATCATGTATTTAGATGCTGTTTCACTCTAAAAGATCTGCATCGCTGCAAAATATGACTCTCGTACTTAGTGTTTTGTGTCTTGTTTTCTAGCATAAATATCTTGCATCAAGATGCATGGACCAAAAAAACAGTCATAAGTGTCGAGAAATTGAGATTTATGCATAATCTGAACGCTGAATAAAGATGTTATGATAGGACAATATTTGGCTGAAAATCTGGAATCTGAGTGTGCAAAAAAATCTAAATATTGAGAAAATCATCTTTAAAGTTGTTCAAATGAAGTTCTTAGCAATGCATATTACTAATCAAAAATTACGTTTTGATATATTTACACAATATCTTCATGGAACATGATCTTAATATCCTAATGATTTTTGGCATAAAAGAAAAATCATTTGGGCGTACAACAGTACACAATGAAGCGCTCTCTAAATGCATATTCATTCATTCATTCATGCACATCTCCTGACGAGTAACGGACGTAACCTTGGCCCGGTAGAGCTCCAGCTCGTTATCTGTGATCCTCCAGGGTTCTTCAGCCTTCATGTTCTCAGCGGCTTCTTGCTCCATGTCATCCTCCTTCAGTCTGTACGGCTCGATCATCTCCTCAAACATCTTCTTGCTGAAGCACAACACCAAACAACAGCTGTTTCTCGGAGCAAAACATGCTCAGTATTAGCCAATGGACCTACACTTACTTGTGCTTCTTCGGCTTAATGTTGATGTCTCCAATAACGGTGATGTCAGAGAAGTCAATCCTGAACTTACTGAGCAACGCCGCCATTCTGCGCAAGAACAAAGCTGATTATTTACATTATTTCAACTATTTTATATGTTAAACTACCAGCTAGTGCTGTCAAATGATTGATCGCGATTAAATCTAAATAAAATAAATACAAAATAAACGTTTTTGTTATTGTAATGCAATATATGTGTGTGTACTGTGTATATTTATTATGTATATATATATAAATACACACAGATGCATGTATATATTTAAGAAAAATATCTTATATTGTATATATTTATATAAAATATAAATGATATAAGTATTTTCAAAATATATACTGTATGTGTGTACATTTTATATATATATATATAATAAATATACAAAATACACACACATATATTGCATAAACAAAAACTTTATTTTGGATGCGATTAATCGTTTGACAGTGTTACGCAGATCTAAAGACTTCTGTTTAAATGACTGAAATTAATGTAGTAAAGAAATATAAACTGTGTCTACAAATTCATTTCTGTACAAAACTAAGCAAAAGGACTGAAATACATTCGAGTAGAAACGCTCATATACTCACGCTCTGCGGTCGTGGTCGATCCGGTTTATCTTTCCTCCAATGAACACACGGATCTTGCAGTCGCGCCACTTATTTTTGTTGGTTAGCAAATACGGGATCAAAAGTGTCAAGCCTACAACGAGTAATCAATCACAGGGTCATGTATTAAAGCTACAAACTCTCAGCGTTAACAGAAATAGAAAGTCTTCACCTCCGTCGTCGAACAGCCACCACACATCGATGGTTCCTTTGCTCTGTTTCTTCTGGAACTGCTGACTGGCGGCCAGAAGTTTCTCATCCGCAGGACTGAGCTGCGTCCGAGGCTTCTTGCTGTCTGAAATCACACATGCATCGTTAAAGAAGAGAAATTAGCATCAGTTTACCGGATACAGACTCTATTGATCATGAATATAAGATCAGAACTAATGCCCTGAGCGCATTGAACATGATGTTCTGAAGAACACAAGTCTGTACATTCATGCGTTGAAGAAAAGTCTGAGGAAAATGCAGGAGATTTGTGATATTTGGAGCGGCTCTAATGAGAACACAATACAACTGATAAAGACTTGACTTTACTCTCATCGCAGCAACACTCGTTAAAGGAATAGCTCAGCAAAAATGAAAATGTGCTTACTCTCAGGTCATCAGAAATGTAGATGAGTTTGTTTCTTCATCAGGTTTGGAGAAATGTGTCTCAGCAATGGATGCTCTGCAGTGAATGGGTGCCGTCAGAATAAAAACATCACAGCACTCCAGTCCATCAGTTATCATCTGGAGAAGAAACTAATCCAGCATTAATATGTTTTAACATGAGTCCATAATAACTCTTCCTCAGTGAAAAGTGCATCTGCTGTCATCTCTCACATCAAAAAACAAGCCTCATATTAGTTTTGATCTGTGCAGATTTCTCTCCTGATTCAGACCAGAACACTTTTTCACTGAGGAAGAGTTATTATGGATTATGGACTCGTATTATAAACATCTTAATGCTGGATTTGTTTCTTCTTCAGATGATAACTGATGGACTGGAGTGCTGTGATGTTTTTATTCTGACGGCACCCATTCACTGCAGAGCATCCATTACTGAGACACATTTCTCCAAACCTGATCTCGGATGATCGTGAGAGTGAACGCATTTTTTGCTGAACTTTTATATGTGCAGCACGTCCTGGTTTTCTGACCTCTGAAGATGAGCGGGCTGCTTTGACAGCTGGTGGATAAAGACGATGGTTTTGAGGAATCACTGTCAAAGTCTTTGATGTTGATGGACACCAAGAGATCCTTCATTACAGGAGCTTTCTCCTGCGAGGTCTGAAACTCATCTGAAGAAAGACCAACAGAAGCGGACTTAAAAACCACTGATGAAAAGACTCACAATATTTAGACTTTAGCCCACTTCTCTAACGACCTTGAATGTGAGAGATGTCAAGACCTTCCTTCAGTCTCAAAAGAACCACCCCGAACTGCAGGTCAAACGCGTCACTGAAACACACACAGCGATCATTCAGAGGAAGATTTCAGTGCTTTAAAGGGGTCATCGGATGCCCAATTTCCACAAGTTGATATGATTCTTTAGGGCATTAATGAAAAGTCTATAACATACTTTGGTTAAAATTTCTCAATGGTAGTGTAAAAACACCTTTACCCTGTCAAAATCAGCTCTGTTTACAGCACGCTGATCTAGTCCATGTTGCTTTAAATGCTAATGAGCTCTGCTGACTCCGCCCTTCTCTTCCGTGGAGTGACGAGTAGACCATAGATATGTGTAGATCCCTATTCGACCACTCCAGATCTTGCATTCACCATAATAATCGATGAATATTCAAAGATATACAAGCGTATACCTTGCTGTTGTAGACGCACACAGACAATGCGCTCAAAGATTCGCAGACCGTTTCAATAATGGCGGATGGCTCATGTATCACGGCCCATAGAAACTGTCGATAATGAGGCATCTAGGTATATATATCTAGGGTGCATACTAAACTTCAGCCGCGAAACTGGCTAACGAGCACATTATTAGGAAAGGCAATTTACAAAGATTCATTATACTCACTTCTTCTGTAGATAAAGCTGGATCACGAATAATTCGGGCGAACATAGATGCATTTAGGTAGATCGGCGCATTCATTTAAAAGCGAAAGTAACGTTAATCCTCTGCATCTTCAGTCGGGAGTAAACGAAGACTGCTATGTTTATTATTACATCCAACAACTAAACACCTCAATCACTTAATCTGAGACATCTTGTCTTCCCTGCACCTCAGACAGACAGCTCTCAGCTCACTCAGGGGGCGGAGCTAAGGTAAGACGGACCTGTCAATCAACTATCATGGGAGGGGCCTGTACAGAACTACGTCATTCTGAAAGGAATCTCAGAACAGCCTGATATGAGAAAGGGGATTTTAAAATAGGGATTTAAAAAAACACTATGTGGATTTTTATCATTATAGGATGGATGTGTACACATTCCAACACACATTTATATTCAAACAACTTGTAAAGTGAATTGTGCATCCCCTTTAAGATGAAGACATGCAGAGCGTCACACAGTCGGACTCACTGGATGGTGTTGATGTAGGTTTCCACGTCCTTCATCTCTCCGTCCCTCCAGTTGTTCTTAAAGCCAAACACCATTGTGTTGGGTTTTAAGCGACCCAAACCAGCGGTCTAGAAATTGCAACAGCATCAGTTTTACACGAGTTCTGATTCAGTTCATTACATGAGCTCTTTGTTACGCCATCGTGTTTCCGTTCTGACCTGCAGGAGATACTGGGCTCCTTGTCTGAGATCATCAGCAAACACAGGAGTGTAAAAGGCTTTGATTCGGGTCTTCAGGAGCCAGCGCTGATAGCGGACCTGCTCGTTCATCATGTCCTTATTGTTCGGCCTACGGTATCCCTGCGGGAGGATGCAAGAACCAGAGTTTCTGCAGGATTTTTAAGCCCAAATGTAAGACTTATTTAAAGATCAAATTAACACTGTATAAGTGTGGTAGTGCAATGTCTATACTAACATATTAAACTGTAAAAGGCACGAGTTACAGTTCAGACACAAGTTTTCACAAAACACATTTTTTTTATAAAGAGATACACTTCACATTTCAGCCTTCCAACCATTTTTAAGATTCAAAAGTATTAATTATTATATTAATTTAAACATTACATTAAAAATTACTGTTCAGATTTTTACAATTCATTATCAGGTTTACTGCTCTGTGTGTTTGCAGGATAAAAACACGGGTGGATTTTCACATTGGTCTGAACAAAAACAGCACAAAATGCACTTATAGAAAATGCACATTATTTTTTCCCGATAATGGCAATACACAAAACAGTGCAGCACCGGACATTGCAACATGCAGCGCTCGTCTTTATTCAATAAAATCATAGCCTTTTGAAGTTTAATCATCACATTGAGCCATATATCGCAATTCTGGTCTTCCCGTACCACAATTTAAGAACTCTTGAAATCATAATTAAGATTTTTTTGTACAATTTAAGGCTTTTTAAGGACCTGCGGGAAGCTTGATTAACAAGTGCATGTTTGGTTGTGTAACTGTGAAGATAATGAGTCAAATGTTCATTGAAATGACGTACTGTGCGCACGTGGCCACAGACCATCAAGCCCACGTCTTTGGTGAAAGCGTGCACTAGATACAGCAGCGCCGGTCTTGAGTTTGGGTATCCGGACATTAAGAGACACTGGGGCCTGTGCATGGGAAAAATGATTTCAGAGAGGTTTTCGGTCTCTATAGTCACGTATGACAGCTTTTGCATCACCTGAAGTTCTTGATGTGATCCTCGACCCCCGTGAGATGCAGACTGTGAGTCAGTGCCTTGTTGTACATCAGCGCTTGTGTCGACGAACCCCAGTTCACATCTGCAGCAGAAAGATGCGTTTTGACACTCAGTTATGATTTATGACTTTATAATACAAGACTTTTCCAGACTCAGATTTCTAAACCTCTCAGTAGATTTTCAGGCTATGTTTAACATAATTGGTTCATAAAGCATTATATTTGGTGTATAGTACAGTCATCTGTAAATATTTGGTTTATTTTCATTGATTTTCATGAAGTGACAACATAGAGAGCCATAAAAAATTGACTTTTACACGTACACAAGAACATTTTTAGTGCCTTTGAGAAACTATTCACATGTTTATGGGCATTTTGTTGCATGCTTACGTATTACAATTTCTAGTTTTAAATAAACTACTTCCTTTGTGTATCACTGCCATATGACTATGAATAAAACAAGAGCATGGATGCACATGAATTAATTTATTTGCTCAAAATGTGTCTTTTCTTAAGATAGTACCTCTAATATCAAGGCCTGATATCTAATTTAACACATCTTCTGTGGTGCACACAAACTATGACACGAAATGGGCTGATGGCATAAATCTTGCCAAGTTCAATGGTTTATAAAAAAAGACAGGTACTCTAAAACAAATGTTTATAATGTGGCTTTTGTTAGGGCAGTGTGCCATATTTTAAGGCCGTAGGTCTCTTTAATGCATACTCTGTGGAGGAGAAACCACATCGCAAAATGAGCCGATGGTGCAATAGGTGACTCCGTGTGCATTGCACTATGCCAAGCTTCTCATGCACGCATTAAAGTCTGTATATGTATTATTTTGCTTGCCAAGGTCCTTAAGCCTATGTAATAAGGTGCTAAGAGTATTGAGAGAAGAAACCCAAAGTGTTTATAACCTGAAAAAGTGCACCTTGGAATCATTGTCGTATTTTCACTTTGACTTCTTGTAAAATTATTTTTTATTCTTAATAAAATAAAATTTAAAATGTGCTTTTTTTCCATACTTTTCCAAACCCCGCAGGAGGGGGGGGGGGGGTACTATGGAAGTCATTGGCTAGCGGTAACTGCTTGGTTACACTCATTGTTCAAAATATCTTATTTTGTGTTCAATAGAAGAAATAAATTCAACACTAGGGTGAGTAAATAGTGACAGAAGGTTCATTTCGAGGTGAACTGTGTCTTTATCACGAACAACATTTATGCATTTGGCTGATGCTTTTATTCAAAGTCATTTACGCTACATATACACGATCTACAGGACGCTACGTTAACTTTAGTTAGTGAACTAACACGAACAAACAATGAACAACTGCCATTTAACTAATGTGAACAAATACTGTACATATATCAAATGCTGGGGAAATGATATTGCTTATCGTTACTCCGTGTCAATTACAGCACTGCATTAGTCCACATGAGCTACAAATTCATCCTATATTTTTTATTATAAATATTATTGATCTTATTAATTTTTTACTTTTTTAATTCATATTATTGATCTTTTTGCAAATAATTAATATGTGCATTTTTCACTTTTATAAAAATTTATATTATTGATCTTATTATGAATAATTCATATGTGCATTTTTCACTTTTATAACAATGCATATTAATGATCTTTTTGCAAACAATTCATACGTACAGTATATTTTTCACTTAAAACAATTATATTATCGATCTTATGAACAATTCATGCATATATTTTTACCTTTTTAAAAATGCATATTATTGACCTTATTACGAATAATTAATATGTGCATTTTTCACTTTTATAAAAATTTATATTATTGATCTTAATATGAATAATGCATATTATTGATCTTATTATGAATAATTCATATGTGCATTTTTCACTTTAAAAATGTATATTATCGATCATATTACGAAAACTTCATGCATATATTTTTACCTTTTTAAAAATGCATATTATTGACCTTATTACGAATAATTCATATGTGCATTTTTTGCCTTTTAAAAATGTATATTATTGATCATATGAAAAATCATGCATATATTTTTCACTTTTATAAAAATGTATATTATTGATCTTATTATGAACAATTCATATGTGCATTTTTCACTTTTTTAATTCATATTATTGATCTTTTTGCAAATAATTCATATGTGCATTTTTCATATGTTTCATATTTCATATTTTTTGCCTTTTAAAAATACATATTGATCTTATGAACAATTCATGCATATATTTTTCACTTTTTTAAATGCATATTATTGATCTAATTATGAACAATTTATGCATATATTTTGTACCTTTTAAAAATACATATTATTGATCTTATGAACAATTCATGCATATGTTTTTCACTTTTATAAAAATGCATATTATTGATCTTATTGACCATTCATACATGCATCAGATTTTCAGATTTCTTTGTTGATGAACTGCTTCACTGGGATGCTTCTCAAGATCTGTTCCTTCTTACAGCTGAAGTGTTCTCCCTTAACCCTTGAAGTGAAGACCGAACAGACCTGGTTTCTTGTAGCTGACGTAGATGTAGAGCGCCAGGACGATGACGTTGGTGAGCAGCGCCGCCCACCAGTTGATCACAAACATCACCACGCAGCACAGCACGGCTCCGGCTAACGACACCCACTTGTTGAAGTAAACGAAACTCGGACGCCACCCTGTTCAGACGGAGACCTGTCAGTTACTCACGAGGCTGTCTGAGACGAGCCGTGTCAGCGATCACTTGCCTGGGGAGTTCGCCTGCGACGCGTGGAACACAGAGAAATTGATCAAGGCATAGGAGGCCAAGAAGAAGTTGGAAATGATGGGAGCGATGATGTTTAACTCCGCTGAAACACAACACACTGGATTTTAGACACGTGTCTGAAGCAGGTTCGTCAGCATCGAGTGGCGTGTTATTTACCGATCAGGATGAAGGCCAGGCCGATGATGAAGGTGAGGACGTACGCACGCAGAGGCTCTTTGTTCTTCCCGTAGCCTTTGGCAAACACATGCATCCCAGGGTAGATCTTATCCTTGCACAAGGCCTACAAACATCCATCAGCACAACAACAGACAGCATGAAGAACAGAAGGAGCTTTCTATGAAGTTACCAAGCCTGCATTTATTTCATTCAAAACCAGTAATATTGTGAATATTATTAAACTGTGAATATGTGTTAAACTGTCATTTATTTCTGTGTATTCAGCATCATTACTGCAGTCTTCAGAGTCACATGATCTTCAGAAATCATAATAATATGAAACATTTCTGATTATTATCATCAATATTTAAAACAGCGGTGTATTTTTTTCAGGATTCTTTGATGGAAGAGCCAAAGATCAGCGATTATCTGCGATAAAAACTTTTATATCATTCAAAAGCTTGGAGTCAGGTAAAAAAATATAGAAAGTAATACTTTTATTTAGCAAGGATGCATTAAATTGATTAAAAGACATTTATAATGTGATTTCTATTTCAGATTAATACTGTTTTTCTGAACTTTTTATATTTGTCAAAAAAACGGAAAAATGATACTCTGCTGTTTTTAATGTAATAATAATAATAATAAATGTTTTTTTGAGCAGCAAATACAAATATTATGATTTCTGAAGGATCATGTGACTGAAGTGTAATGATGCTTAAATTTCAATAAATTACATTTTAAATAAAAATAAGCTATTTTTTATAGTAAAATTTTCAACATTTTACAGTTTTTGCTGTATTTTGGATCAAATAAATGCAGGCTTAGTGAGAACAAGTGACTTCTTTAAAAAACATAAAACATCTTACTGTTCAAAATCCTTTGACTCGTATAGTGTAATATATTTGGCCAATGTATAGGATATGATCACGCAAGATACATCATCATTAGGTATAATTACTCTAAATGCAACGTATCATAGTTAATCATTGCACGGAAATCAGAAAGTGCAAGCTTTAGTATCAGGCTCTTGTGTTAAAACAGTAATAAATGACCACAGAGGATGATAAAATAGTGAAATATCAAAGAGAATGTGTCGAGAAATCAGTTCAAATGAGTAATTAATGAATGTGTTTCTTGTGCTCGTCACTTTAATGATTTCTTATCAGACCACAGAGCTGTTGAGATTCAGCATGCTTCTGTTTATTAAATCAAACTAGATAATGTACACATACACAGATGCACGGAGAATCAGATGTGTGCAGTATACAGACGTTTACAGAAACATAACCCAAGTATACCAGAATCAGAATCCTGCCGTATATAACGTCATGTACCGGTCTGGATGATGAAACCGGTCTTGTTTCTAGTCTTTGTGGTGATGGAGAAAATATCCGATGGAAGTGAACGAGTGTCATGAAAAAACTGATCCAGTTCTTTAGTTTTCTTGAGATTTATTGCCATATTTCAGGGGCGGAGCGAACAAAACTGCATTAATTAGCAACTCTGGATACATAATATGTGTCTCTGGAGCACAGACGCAGTCATAAACAGCACAGATATATCTAGACAACAATACACTGTATGGGTCAAAATTATACTTTTTATGTTATGACAAAAATCATTAGATATTAAGATCATGTTCCATGAAATGTCCTATCGTAAAATCTATACCGCAAAACGTAATTTTTGATTATTAATATGCATTGCTAAGAACTTCATTTGAACAACTTTAAAGATGATTTTCTCAATATTTAGATTTTTTTGCACCCTCAGATTCCAGATTTACAAATATTGTCCAAACCATACATCAATTGAAATATTATTTATTCAGCGTTCAGATGATTTCTGACCCTTATGACTGGTTTTGTGCTCCAGGGTCACACATCTTATTTTAACCAAAGGTAAAGGAGGTTTGTGTGCGTCCTGACCTGGAAGATTTTGGGAGCGCTGACCAGAGACGCCAGCGCCGATGAAAGCGTGGCGGAGAAGATTCCAGCGGTGATGAGCGGCCCGAAGCCGGACACCAAACTCATCACCTGAAAGATGATGAACACCACATAAAGCTTTAACACAAGACATCAGCGGCGCTGCTTATATAATCAGATGACCTTCCCCGAGAGACTAGAAATCATGACTGTGTGTGTGCAGAGCGTTGTGTGTGAACGTGATCTTACTAAACATCAACATGCATTTACTCAATCAATAAAAAAATGAAATGCATAAATATCATGCAATAATTAAATGTGTTAAGTTACACATATGCATTTAATCCAATTGTATTAACCATTGTCTGTATTGCTGAACCATGCAAACATGACTTTAGATGAACATCCCATTTGAGTCGTGTTCTTCATGTAGTCCAGAAGGACAGCCGAGCTGAACGCTTGAGTTACTTCACTGAACGGATCTGATCGATCGATTGATTGAGTTTATTTAGATAGGGACAGAACAATAAACATGATTCAGTCAAAGACTGCACAGAGATTATAGCAGGTGATGAAGTCTTCTTATTCATTTCACTTCAAGTAAATAAAGTGTATTATATTAAAATCAGACCATCAAGCCCAGCCCAGATGAGAAGAATTAACACATCACATTCATTTCCATAACAGGACATTTTTGGAGGAGTAACGTTATTAATTATAATAATGGGAGTAACTTCAGTAAACAATCAGCACAAGGTTCATCTATGAACGTAATAATAATGACGTGACATCATTTTACTCACCCTTCAATCATCCATCATTACAATTAAATGTAAAAGCATTAATAAATTACTTTTAACGCACCGTGAATAACTCCTAAAGATCCACACGCAGCAATATCACAGACGTGTTAAATATCATTACAGTAATATAAGTCTATATTTCAGAACAATTACGTTTTACAGCATCTGTGTGAAAACAATAGAGACACAAGGATTTGAGGAGAAAAATGAAAGAGAGTTATTTATGGTTTATATCATAAATTAATTTGGGAGAGCAGACCACAAATGCACTTTTTTCATTAACTTACAGCAGAATATAAAAATAATGCAGCGGGCTGAAAAGATGTTGTTATAGATATTGTCAAACGTAACGTTATTATAGAAAATGAAGGAAAATGTACAGCCCATAAGGATTATTTGTAATCTTATGATTTGTTGCAGTCTTTTTGAGTGGAACTTCCCCGAACTGGAAATGCATCCCATAATTTCAAACGCAGTAGGCTCGTTAGGAAAAATGTGGATATTGTAATACATCACTTTTAGAAGTAACCTTCCCCAACACTACACATCAGGAGAACACTTTATAATAACTGCACGCTATGAATCATTAGTTAATCATTAGTTAATAGTCAGTTCATCTTTTATAAAGCATTGTCCCAATATTAATAGTCATAAGCAGTTTATAAATACAGCTATACATGTTTGTTCTTGATTTATAAGCACTTCTATTATAACGAGATTTAAAGACTCGTTATCTTCTTAACAGAAAAGATAAACAAACACAACACAGAGATACAAAACTCAGAAATATGTTTTCAAGATGCAAAAAAATTAAACTGTACATTTGAGTTTTATTATGAAATTGCATTTTTTTTGATCAAGTGTACAGTTTAATATTTTGCATCTTGAAATCAATATTTCTGAGTTCTGTATTTCTCGGTGTTGTGTTTGTTTATTTTCTCTGTTTGGAAGATAAATGAGTTTTTAAATCTTCTTTATTAATGCTTTATAAGATATTAATATTCCTCGCTTTAGATGCGCTCACTACTAAATGTTTAATAACTACCGGACTTAATCATTAATTACAGCAGGAATATGTGTTAATAAAGCATTAATTAACACACCGAGCAACTATTATCATGTGTCTAAATAATACGATTTATAAATATACATTTAAATAGTTATTAATAATTTACTCACACTTTATAAATAATCTTATGAACCACTGACAACAAATAACTGGTTTGTAAATAACGTAATAATTTAGAAATGATAAATTGATCATTAATAAAGTATGAAAATACACATTATAGATATGCTCGAGAACAAACATGTATAGCTGTATTTATAAACTGCTTATTAATTATATTACTAATGACTATTAATGCTGGAACAATGCTTTTTTAGAGGATGAACTGACTATTTACTAATGATTTATAGCGTGCA
>CM049828.1:757500-760000 GCA_027422435.1 Schizopygopsis pylzovi
AATATCCTAATGATTTTTGGCATAAAATAAAAATTATAATTTTGACCCATACAGTGTATTGATGACTAAATATAGCTGTGCTGCAGGGTCAGATATGTCAGTCTGTCAGCCTCAAATAATCATAGAAAGCATGCAAACAAAATCTAAAAAACAATGAAAATCTGATGCATGACTAAAAAACACTAATGCATGAGTCTGATGGAGAAACATCAAGTCTTTAAAGCTCATCATCATCATCATCATCATCATCATCATCATCATCATCATCATCATCATCATCATCATCATCATCATCATCATCCAAGGCCTTTGCGTTCATACTCACATCCAGAAGTTCAACGACAGTTTCTGCAAAACCCACGACATACATGGCCACAGCGACAGCGTTGGCAAAGGCAAAGATCAGACCGATGGATCCTCCAAACTCTGGACCCAAACTCCTGGAGATCAGGTAATACGCCCCACCTGACAACATCAACCAGTCACAAACACTTCACTGTACAACAAATATAACCACCGCTATTAGAAGCTAGAGCTAACAAAGTGAACGCTCAAATATCAGCAACAAAATCATCAGCAATGACATACACTGTACTGCCAAAAGTATTGGCACCCCTTCTAATGCAAGGTTTGAGTGCTTCTGTAATTTCCATGAGTACAAATCTTAATGTTGAAGCATATAATGATATTCTAGGGCAGGGGTGCCCAAACTAGGGCCCGCGGGCCAAAGTTGGCCCGTGGTAACCTTTGATTTGGCCCGCCATACCATCCGAGAAGAGAGAGAGAGAGAGAGAGAGAGAGAGAGAGAGAGAGAGAGAGAGAGAGAGAGAGAGAGAGAGAGAGAGAGAGAGAGAGGGGGAGGGGGGAGGGGGGAGGGGGGAGGGGGGGGGGGGGGGGATGCCTTCGACACAGATCGTCATTTCTAATTTGACATAACATTTTTGTTTTTTTATTGTTGAACTACAACAGAGTAAACTGAAATTAAATGTTTAAATTAAATGTAAATCAATTAGATTTATTTTCTGTACATGCGCAATTCAAGGTGCAGCACCGCGTGCTTTGCGACACTTGACGTCATTTAATGTCAACAAATTAACAAACGCAATAATGGAGAAATCAAGGCAGTGGCACACAGACAAGAGAAATTTTAAAAAAGTTTGGCAAGATGAGTTTTTATTCACTGAAGTCAAATCAAAGGCAGTATGTCTAGTTTGCAAACAGTCTGTTGCTGTTTTAAAAGAGTACAATATCCGTCGTCATTATGAAACAAAACATTCTGCAGCTTTCTCAAAGTACAACGGCGAGGAGCGAAAAAAGAAGGCTAACGAGCTGCTTGCTAAACTTCGATCCGAACAGAGCGCGCTGCTACGTCCTTCATCAGCACAAGAAAGCGCCACACGGGCCAGTTATGAGATTTCCGCTCTAATTGCTAAAAGTGGAAGAGCCTTCGCTACTGGAGAGTTCGTCAAGGAATGTCTTGCAGTGGCTGCAGAAGCAGTTTGTCCTTCTCAGGTACGAATGTTCTCACAAATTAGCCTGTCAAGAAATACTGTTACCCGACGCATAGAGGACATGGCTCAAGACATCGGCGAGCAAATCAAGACAAAGGCAAGTGCGTTCTCTGCCTATTCAATAGCCTGCGACGAGAGCACCGACATATCCGATTCTGCACAGCTGTTGGTATTTTTGCGTGGAGTAAATGAAACTTTTGAAGTGACACAAGAGCTGGCTGGCATTGAGACCCTTTCTGGTACTACTAAAGGAGAAGATCTCTTTTTTGCTGTTGAGAGAGTGTTGGAAAAAAACGAATTAAAGTGGGAAAAGATGGCTGGCATTACAACTGACGGAGCGCCAGCAATGGTAGGGAGGAAATCTGGCCTTGCTACTTTTGTGTCTCAGAAAGTCAGTGAATGTGGAGGAAAAGTTGTTAAGTACCACTGCATTTTGCATCAAGAACAACTATGTGCTAAATCTGTCGGGCTTGTGGATGTGATGCGTGACGTCGTCAAAATTGTCAACAATATACGCTCCAGGGCGCTTTCTCACCGACAGTTCAAGGCACTGATGGATGAGATGGATGCGCAATATGGTGATGTGTTGTACCACCAGGAGGTCAGATGGCTCAGCCGAGGAAAAGTTCTCAGGAGATTTTTTGATCTGCGTGATGAGATCAGAGTTTTTCAGGAAAGCAAGGATGGTAATATTCAAGTGCCCACTGATAAGAAATGGCTCTCTGACCTGGCTTTCCTTGTGAATGTAACAGAGATGCTCAATGTTTTGAATGTTCAGCTCCAGGGAAAGGACCAGATTATCACCCAGCTTTTTGATCACGTCAGAGCCTTCAAACAAAAACTACTTCTGCTCAGAAGACATCTCTCAGCAGGTAACAGTAACATTTACAGTTATAATATTCAGGATATTTTATTTGCAATTATAATTATATTATTATTAATTATATTTAGAATTATATGTGGAGTTTGCATTTATATTCAGTCATGTC
>CM049828.1:765000-795000 GCA_027422435.1 Schizopygopsis pylzovi
TCTTATCAAGGATTTGTATGATCAGGATGTTAAAATAAACGAAAATCTCTCGTTTCAGAGCAAACATTGATAAATGTCACGTTGCGGTCCTCTTAAACATTTCTCGAGGTGATCTGAACCATTTGTTTTCTTTGTGTAATGATATTGTCAAATTGATGAAGATGAGATTTTTCTTCGGCAGTAACTCAACAGAACTGAAATGAACCTCAGCAGGTGGAGATTTTAGCAACGCTTAGATTTGACTTTAAAATGTGTAGCAAAGCAGCACAGATGAAGATAACACTGTCCTTCTCCAGATGACTGATCACGGTGTGTTTTGCATTATTAACACGTTTTCTGGAATGCTGTGTTTGCATATGCATATGATGCATTATCTATTAAATATTGCACAATGTAAAAAATGATTTTCTCTTGTTTTCTAGAATAAATATCTAAACACTCATAAATCAAGATGCATGTTTTTTTTGTAAAACAAGCCTGAATATATTAAATCACTTGTACAGTAAATTCATCTTGATTCAAGAATGTTTAGATATAGAAAACAAGACAAAACACTAATATACATTTTTTTTGCAATGCATATATTTGCAGAACATAAATCTGATTATTAGTCTGATTTTGTTTCTGTCTGAGTTCAGTAATACAACTTATTATCTTCAGCAGAAAATTTTTTAGTTGACGT
Source organism: Schizopygopsis pylzovi (assembly GCA_027422435.1). Classification (NCBI taxonomy): domain Eukaryota; kingdom Metazoa; phylum Chordata; class Actinopteri; order Cypriniformes; family Cyprinidae; genus Schizopygopsis; species Schizopygopsis pylzovi. Next base: position 765,683 of record CM049828.1, read on the forward strand.
TTAATGTACAAAGCTCACAGATAAGAACAGCATTCTCAGATGCATCAGGATTTTCATTATAAACGTTTTCTGAATGCTTTTTCATACATATGATGCATTATCTATACAATTGCACACTGTAAAAATGTTTTTCTTGTTTTATAGATATACTTCTACAACTCAAAAAGAGATTACAAGATTTTATTTCCATGTATGAAACACCTGATGTTTAAATACTGTCAGCAATTAATCGATTCAAGAATCTTTGAAGACTGACAAGTAAACCAAATTTGTCTGTGATTGGGGAATGGGTCATAACAACTCGACTAAGTTGTATCCTGTGTCCGGTATTATCGGTGCATCTGATCTCTCATAATCGATACAGTCATGTTTTTAGAGTGAGCTGTCGCTGATTATCTTCAGAGGGAATGGGTACTATTTCAGATGTCAGATATAGTGTAAGTAAACCTGTGTGGTATTTTTATCGGGTGCACACTGAAGCTAACAGATCGACTGAAGTGATGAACCATGTTTAAGCAGTCCTGATTTATCGAGTGCATTCTAGCTCGGACTGAAGTGTGTAACCTGTGTGTCCGGTGATGTCCGGGGGACACTGGGTCTTTGACAGACTCGGACTGAAGTGTAACCTGTGTTTCCGGTGATGTTCCGGGGGACACTGGGTCTTTGCAACTCGGACTGAAGTGTGTAACCTGTGTGTCCGGTGATGTCCGGGGGACACTGGGTCTTTGACAGACTCGGACTGAAGTGTGTACCTGTGTGTCCTGTAAATGTCCGGGGACACTGGGTCTTTGACAGACTCGGACTGAAGTGTGTAACCTGTGTGTCCGGTGATGTTCGGGGGACACTGGGTCTTTGAAACTCGGACTGAAGTGTGTAACCTGTGTGTCCGGTGATGTCCGGGGGACACTGGGTCTTTGACAGACTCGGACTGAAGTGTGTAACCTGTGTTTCCGGTGATGTCCGGGGGACACTGGGTCTTTGCAGACTCGACTGAAGTGTGTAACCTGTGTGTCCGGTGATGTTCGGGGACACTGGGTCTTTGACAGACTCGGACTGAAGTGTGTAACCTGTGTGTCCGGTGATGTCGGGGGACACTGGGTCTTTGACAGACTTGGACTGAAGTGTGTACCTGTGTGTCCGGTGATGTTCGGGGGACACTGGGTCTTTGTCAGACTCGGACTGAAGTGTGTAACCTGTGTGTCCGGTGATGTTCGGGGGACACTGGGTCTTTTGACAGACTCGGACTGAAGTGTGTAACCTGTGTGTCGGTGATGTCCGGGGACACTGGGTCTTTGACAGACTCGGACTGAAGTGTGTAACCTGTGTGTCCGGTGATGTCCGGGGGACACTGGGTCTTTGACTCGGACTGAAGTGTGTAACCTGTGTGTCCGGTGATGTTCGGGGACACTGGTCTTTGTCAGACTCAGGACTGAAGTGTGTAACCTGTGTGTCCGGTGATGTCGGGGACACTGGGTCTTTGTAGACTCGGACTGAAGTGTGTAACCTGTGTGTCCGGTGATGTTCGGGGACACTGGGTCTTTGACTCGGACTGAAGTGTGTAACCTGTGTGTCCGGTGATGTCCGGGGGACACTGGGTCTTTGACAGACTCGGACTGAAGTGTGTAACCTGTGTGTCCGGTGATGTTCGGGGGACACTGGGTCTTTGACAGACTCGGACTGAAGTGTGTAACCTGTGTGTCCGGTGATGTCCGGGGGACACTGGGTCTTTGACAGACTCGGACTGAAGTGTGTAACCTGTGTGTCCGGTGATGTCCGGGGGACACTGGGTCTTTGACAGACTCGGACTGAAGTGTGTAACCTGTGTGTCCGGTGATGTCCGGGGGACACTGGGTCTTTGACAGACTCGGACTGAAGTGTGTACCTGTGTGTCCGGTGATGTCCGGGGGACACTGGGTCTTTGACAGACTCGGACTGAAGTGTGTAACCTGTGTGTCCGGTGATGTCGGGGGACACTGGGTCTTTGACAGACTCGGACTGAAGTGTGTAACCTGTGTGTCCGGTGATGTCCGGGGGACACTGGGTCTTTGTCAGACTCGGACTGAAGTGTGTAACCTGTGTGTCCGGTGATGTTCGGGGGACACTGGGTCTTTGACAGACTCGGACTGAAGTGTGTAACCTGTGTGTCCGGTGATGTCCGGGGGACACTGGGTCTTTGACAGACTCGGACTGAAGTGTGTAACCTGTGTGTCCGGTGATGTTCGGGGGACACTGGGTCTTTGACAGACTCGGACTGAAGTGTGTAACCTGTGTGTCCGGTGATGTCCGGGGGACACTGGGTCTTTGACAGACTCGGACTGAAGTGTGTAACCTGTGTGTCCGGTGATGTTCGGGGGACACTGGGTCTTTGACAGACTCGGACTGAAGTGTGTAACCTGTGTGTCCGGTGATGTTCGGGGACACTGGGTCTTTGACAGACTCGGACTGAAGTGTGTAACCTGTGTGTCCGGTGATGTCCGGGGGACACTGGGTCTTTGACAGACTCGGACTGAAGTGTGTAACCTGTGTGTCCGGTGATGTCCGGGGGACACTGGGTCTTTGACAGACTCGGACTGAAGTGTGTAACCTGTGTGTCCGGTGATGTCTCGGGGGACACTGGGTCTTTGACAGACTCGGACTGAAGTGTGTAACCTGTGTGTCCGGTGATGTCCGGGGGACACTGGGTCTTTGACAGACTCGGACTGAAGTGTGTAACCTGTGTGTCCGGTGATGTCCGGGGGACACTGGGTCTTTGACAGACTCGGACTGAAGTGTGTAACCTGTGTGTCCGGTGATGTTCGGGGGACACTGGGTCTTTGACAGACTCGGACTGAAGTGTGTAACCTGTGTGTCCGGTGATGTCCGGGGGACACTGGGTCTTTGACAGACTCGGACTGAAGTGTGTAACCTGTGTGTCCGGTGATGTCCGGGGGACACTGGGTCTTTGACAGACTCGGACTGAAGTGTGTAACCTGTGTGTCCGGTGATGTCCGGGGGACACTGGGTCTTTGACAGACTCGGACTGAAGTGTGTAACCTGTGTGTCCGGTGATGTCCGGGGGACACTGGGTCTTTGACAGACTCGGACTGAAGTGTGTAACCTGTGTGTCCGGTGATGTCCGGGGGACACTGGGTCTTTGTCAGACTCGGACTGAAGTGTGTAACCTGTGTGTCCGGTGATGTTCGGGGGACACTGGGTCTTTGACAGACTCGGACTGAAGTGTGTAACCTGTGTGTCCGGTGATGTCCGGGGGACACTGGGTCTTTGACAGACTCGGACTGAAGTGTGTAACCTGTGTGTCCGGTGATGTTCGGGGGACACTGGGTCTTTGACAGACTCGGACTGAAGTGTGTAACCTGTGTGTCCGGTGATGTCCGGGGGACACTGGGTCTTTGACAGACTCGGACTGAAGTGTGTAACCTGTGTGTCCGGTGATGTCCGGGGGACACTGGGTCTTTGACAGACTCGGACTGAAGTGTGTAACCTGTGTGTCCGGTGATGTCCGGGGGACACTGGGTCTTTGACAGACTCGGACTGAAGTGTGTAACCTGTGTGTCCGGTGATGTTCGGGGGACACTGGGTCTTTGCAGACTCGGACTGAAGTGTGTAACCTGTGTGTCCGGTGATGTTCGGGGGACACTGGGTCTTTGACAGACTCGGACTGAAGTGTGTAACCTGTGTGTCCGGTGATGTTCGGGGGACACTGGGTCTTTGACAGACTCGGACTGAAGTGTGTAACCTGTGTGTCCGGTGATGTTCGGGGGACACTGGGTCTTTGACTCGGACTGAAGTGTGTAACCTGTGTGTCCGGTGATGTTCGGGGGACACTGGGTCTTTGACAGACTCGGACTGAAGTGTGTAACCTGTGTGTCCGGTGATGTTCGGGGGACACTGGGTCTTTGACAGACTCGGACTGAAGTGTGTAACCTGTGTGTCCGGTGATGTTCGGGGGACACTGGGTCTTTGACAGACTCGGACTGAAGTGTGTAACCTGTGTGTCCGGTGATGTTCGGGGGACACTGGGTCTTTGACAGACTCGGACTGAAGTGTGTAACCTGTGTGTCCGGTGATGTCCGGGGGACACTGGGTCTTTGACAGACTCGGACTGAAGTGTGTAACCTGTGTGTCCGGTGATGTTCGGGGGACACTGGGTCTTTGACAGACTCGGACTGAAGTGTGTAACCTGTGTGTCCGGTGATGTCCGGGGGACACTGGGTCTTTGACAGACTCGGACTGAAGTGTGTAACCTGTGTGTCCGGTGATGTCCGGGGGACACTGGGTCTTTGACAGACTCGGACTGAAGTGTGTAACCTGTGTGTCCGGTGATGTTCGGGGGACACTGGGTCTTTGACAGAGACGTGCGGGTCACACGCTGACATTGTGACGTGACCCAGATCGCTCATGGTGCTGCTCGGACTGAGTGGGTGTGTGAGAGAGACTATTGTCTGAGGACAAGCGCGCTGTGTGTGTGTGTGTCGTCTGACATCACGGGAGTCACTCAACTTACAACCATAGGAGAAGAAACACACAGATGAATCAGCTGCTACTGCTACAACATCTGAATATGATCTGATGAGAGTTTTAATATCACATATATGTCCCTGGAGCACAAAAGCAGTCATAAGCAGCACGACTATATTTAGTCAACAATACATTGTATGGGTCAAAATTATACATTTATCTTTTATGCCAAAAATCATTAGATATTAAGATCATGTTCCATGAAGATGTTTTGTACATTTCCTACCGTAAATATATAAAAACTTAATGTTTGATTAGTAATATGCATTGCTAAGAACTTAATTTGAACAACTTTAAAGATGATTTTCTCAATATTTAGATTTTTTTTGCACCCTCAGATTCCAGATTTTCAAATATTGTCCAAACCATACATCAATGGAAAGATTATTTATACAGTTCTCAGATGATGCATGAATCTCAAATTCACAAAATTATGACTAGTTTTGTGCTCCAGGGTAACACATATGCTTCATGTCATTTTAAATAATAAAGTGCTTGCAGATAATGCGCTTCTCATGGGAAATCAGACCGGGGCTAGTTGTCACAGTGACTAGAGCTCAGGTTTGAGTTTGAAAAGCTGGTTTCAAACTATCACTAAACATTACATTTACACATACACGTTTAAAATAAGCTGCTAATTTACTAGGCTATCATTGAGATACTATTATAATTCATGTTCAATATTTTAAATTAGTGTTTCTTTTTGTATTATTATTATTTTTTGTATATTGCATTTTTATTTCAATTTTACTGGTTTTAGTTGTCGTGTTGCATTTTGTCATTTTTATTAGTTATTGTTATTTTTAAGAAAACATCTAGTTTTTATTTAATTTTATGAATGTTATTTTAGTTTATGATTTGATATTTTTGGAAGTTACCGTTTGCACAATTGCTGTCTCATGAATTGCTCTGTATTTTATTGTTTAACAATTTTAATTATTGAAGCAAACCCTTTAAATATAATACTTTTAAAATACAGATACACTGAGAGCAGTGTTATTAAGTATCATAATTTGTTAATTTTTTATTGTATTTTACATTGTTACATTTTTGCATATTTTGTGTTGTGTTTTATTTTTATTATTTTTTATATTTTGTAGTACAATAATATATATAATTATTTTTAAGTTTCAATTATTTTAAGTTAAACTACATGAAAATGAGAAATATTGCTTTAATAACTGATTTGTATTTCATTTTATTTCAAGTAAAGAAAATATTTGTTGGTTGTTTTGAGTGTTTTTAGTCTTGAACTTGATTAATCTCGGACAATATTTCAATACAATACATTCATATTCTTACAATTGACCTGATTTTGAAGACAATACGTTGTTTAAAGTGACTTTAAAATAAACCCATATTAATAATACTCCAGCAACAAGTGCATAAATAAATAACAGCCATAAGTGCATCTGTCCTACATTACCCTGATTAAAAAAAAATAATAAAAAATAGAAACATCACATTATAATGTTTTACTGGTTATAATGGGAATTGTACTGTTTTAATGGAAACTGTAATGGTGCCTATACTGGGAATTAGTCACCTTCTATTGATGGCTTGTTAAATCCTCTAATATGGAATATGTCTCATGAAAGTGCGCATCAATAGCATGAGTTTATGTTTTGATGTGGCGTACTGTTTATACGCAGAAACTGATTTCGGCGTGCATATGACACGCGATAGGGTTGATGCGTATTATATGCACGCCAAAGTTATTTTTTTGCGTATCAATGCACGATTTTTTTGACGTAATATTTATCCGAGAGCTGATGTAGCTGATGAAGTTCCGCACAAACCTTGTCGAGTTCATCGTGGAGCTCCGCCAGCGACGGGCGCAGGAGTTTCTCCCCGAGCGGAGCTGCGGTGTTCCGGTAGAAGTCGATGTTGGGCACCGCGTCGATGGTGTTGTGACCGAAGGTCCGCAGGTAATACGTGCTGGAGTGCGTGTCCGAGAAATGACTGAGACCTCCGGTGGAAGAGTGCAGGCTCGCCTCGCTCCTCACCGTGTCTCCGGCGTCAGGCGCGGCGTCAGGCGGGCTCAAGAAGTTCACCGCGCGGAACCGGCCCCTGGACTCCTCGCCGGCGGAGGACCGCGATGGAGCATCCGACACCGGATCCACCTGGAAGCGGCTCTGAGAGGACCCCGGCGACCGGAGCGCGGGTTTCTGCGCGGATGGAGGAGATGAAGGCTGATCTGACATGATGGAGGTGATGGAGAATCACGCGTCCATAGAGACTGAGAGATCAGCGCCGGTTATACTCGGTCAGGCGTAACGACACTCGTGACCCTCCGGTGCTGAATGACAGACTGCGAGCTGGCTCTAGAGCCCGATCCCGAGTCCGGAGAGTGTTTAGGATCAGGGTCGAATAGCATCAGCTGATTTCATCGATGTTTACGCGTGCGTCACCGCGCGTCTCCAGCGGCGCGTAATTACGCGTTCGCTTTTATATCGAACACTTCCATAACATTAGTTAATGCAGTGAACAAGAATATTTGATCATATCTGTAAAGTTGTTCCTGTTAGTTCACAGTGCATTTATTAACGTTAAACATTACACTATTTATGAATAGTTTATTTGCAAAAACAAACAACATGTTTTTTATGTTAGCTTGTTTTATTGAGTTAGTTAGATTTTTTTAAGTATTTTTTTAACCTAATCAAAATAACCCAGTGCCGTTTGATTGAGATTAATTGGAATGCACAATTAAAAAACATGATGTTTGAAAAAAAATATATATATATTTTAAATGTAGTCCATTGATACATGTTTGGAATTCACTTTAAGACTAGTAAACGCTGTAGAATTATTCTTGAGCATTAATTAATGTTAACTAATGTTATTAAATGAAACATGTATTATATCTCATGGGTCTAATGTTTTATTGTAGCCTACATGTATCCAATTATCATTAACGAACATGAACATGTTTTATATAACAATTAATTATACCTTTAATTTACAGCGCAATAACTAATGTTAACTAAAACTTTTTACATTTAAAAATGTAGCTGTTAGTAAATGTTGAAATTAATATGAACTAATAAATGATGTGGAATTATTCTTCAGCATTAATTCATGTTAATAAATTAAACGCATTTATTTTTGCTCTTTTGTAAGTCTAATTAATTATTGTCGTTTCTTTGGAATGATATATGAGCGTTTTTAAACATTTATCATAATACAATATTTTATTAATAAAACAATAATGTTTTATTAATATTTGTAATCAGTTTTTCTTTAAAAAAAAATTACATTTTAATTTGAGGTAGTTTTAGTAATTTTGATGTGTATTTTTTAATTAAATTAAAGTGAAAAATGTTGCCTGGTGACCAGCTGAAATACATTTATGTTTTTTATGTACATTATGTTTAAGTTAATTCAAGTCATAATTAGTTTAGTACAGACAATCTAAAAAAGTGCATAGTCCATTTCTTACTTAACTTAGTTTTATGAACTCATATTAGTCAAAGGAATAATAATCCCCCCCCCCCCCCCCAGCTATATATCAAGTATTTTGATCATGTTTAAGAGCTCAGACCCCCCCCCCCCCCCCCCCCTCAACTATATATCAAGTATTTTGCTAATGTTTAAGAGCTCAGACCCCCCCCCCCCCCTCCCCCCTCAACTATATATCAAGTATTTTGCTAATGTTTAAGAGCTCAGACCCCCCCCCCCCCCCCCCCTCAACTATATATCAAGTATTTTGCTAATGTTTAAGAGCTCAGACCCCCCTCCCCCCTCAACTATATATCAAGTATTTTGATAATGTTTAAGAGCTCAGACCCCCCCCCCCCCCTCAACTATATATCAAGTATTTTGATAATGTTTAAGAGCTCAGACCCCCCCCCCCCCCTCAACTATATATCAAGTATTTTGATAATGTTTAAGAGCTCAGACCCCCCCCCCCCCTCAACTATATGTCAAGTATTTTGATAATGTTTAAGAGCTCAGACCCCCCCCCCCCTCAACTATATATCAAGTATTTTGATAATGTTTAAGAGCTCAGACCCCCCCCCCCCCTCAACTATATGTCAAGTATTTTGATAATGTTTAAGAGCTCAGACCCCCCCCCCCCCTCAACTATATGTCAAGTATTTTGATAATGTTTAGGAGCTCAGACCCCCCCCCCCCCGCCCTCCTCAGCTATATATCAAGTATTTTGATAATGTTTAAGAGCTCAGTACCCCCCCCCCCTCAACTATATGTCAAGTATTTTGATAATGTTTAAGAGCTCAGACCCCCCCCCCCCCCCTCAGCTATAGATCAAGTATTTTGATAATGTTTAAGAGCTCAGACCCCCCCCCCCCCCCTGCTATAGATCAAGTATTTTGATAATGTTTAAGAGCTCAGACCCCCCCCCCCATGCACTCATTCCAGCTGAGAGAGAAACAATGGTTTTCTGTGGAGAGCAGCGATGACATTCAGTCACATTAGCATACAACACAACACGCTCTTTCACAATCTCTCTCCTCACAATGCCGAGCTGAAAGCACCTCAAAAGAACCTTGTGTGTCCGAGGAACAGCGCCTGGTCTTTCCTCATATGATCATCGTGCTCGGTTCTTCATGTTAGGTCTCCTGTTTCACCCAGAATAATAAAAGCAGCAGGGTTTGTGTTTCTTTCTGAACGTCTGAGGGTTGTGCAAATGTTCATTAAATCACAGCATCAGGTCCGGTTCTGCCCACAACGACAAGCATCTCAAAACTTTCCTCGATGACATTAAACATTCAGTCTATGCAAACTTTATTCTCTCCCATTGACAACAATACACAGCTCCAGCAAGAATCACTGTATACAGTCTGGCTCATACAAAGACAAAAGATTGATTTATATCAACAGTTCAGTCAAAAACACGGACTCAGCTTATATTTGTCTGAGAACTAGCTCTTCTTATAATGCTGATTTTTTCACAGTGTTAAATTGTATTGATATCGAATGGCTTTCCTTTCCATGGCTTTTCCTCTGAGAGAAGTACCTTAAAATGACTTCATTCAGACCTCAGATACGTTCTCCAGCAGTCTCTGCAGGTTTCTGTGAATCTGGAAAAGCATGTTTGAGATCACTCATCGTCATAATCACTGTGTGTGATCATCTTTAAACCAGTTATGATTCTATCTTCACAATGCTTACAGGAATTATTCACCCAAAAAATGAAAATACACTCACTCTCAGGAGTGTGTCTTCATCAGGTTTGTAGAAATGTGTCTCAGCAATGGAAGTGAATGGGTGCCGTCAGAATAAAAACATCACAGCACTCCAGTCCATCAGTTATCATCTGGAGAAGAAACAAATCCAGCATTAAGACGTTTATAATACGAGTCATAATCCATAATAACTCTTCCTCAGTGAAAAAGTGTTCTGGTCTGAATCAGGAGAGAAATCTGCACAGATCAAAACTAATACGAGACTGGAATCTGACGTGAGAGACGACAGAAGATGCACTTTTTCACTGAGGAAGAGTTATTATGATTATGACTCGTATTATAAACATCTTAATGCTGGATTTGTTTCTTCTCCAGATGATAACTGATGGACTGTGATGTTTTTATCAGACTCTCAATCTGACGGCACCCATTCACTTCCATTGCTGAGACACATTTCTACAAACACACTCATCCTGATCTCAGATGATGCTGAGGGCGAGCGCGTGTTCAGATGATTTGCTCCAGTGTTTCAGAGTTCATCAGATACATTCGTTACATTAATTAAGAAAACGAGACGATCAGATGTGTTCACACAGACAAACCTTTTCCATCTTCAGAAGACTTGCAGAGAGAACCGAGTAGATCTCAGCTGTATCTCCAGCAAACCGGATTTGATATTCATCTCTGGAATCATAACCACAAATACAGCGTTTATATGACGTCTAATAGAATCAGAATCAGATCATACGAAGAATACAACAGGAGAATTATATAGAAATATATCTATTGATGATCGACTGGAATCTGGTGCGTTTTGATTGGATGATATTCTCTTTACCACACAACTCAAATAATACAATTTAATTAAAAATAATGAATCTTTACCTTTTATGGGTGAACTCCATTGACAGGAGAGATGTCAGACGTTCCTCAAGACACACGATCTTAAACGCCATGTAACAGGAGGACAACAGCAGGACACAAACCCTGAGAGACACATTTACACGAGTCTCTTCTGCTCAGCACAGCTGCTTTTACTTGATCAAAAATACTGTACAAATCTGAAATATTATTATAATCGAAATCAGATGATTTCTATGTGAATATGTGTTAAACTGTCATTTATTTCTGTGATCAAATCTGTATATTCAGCATCATTACTGCAGTCTTCAGTGTCACATGATCTTCAGAAATCATAATAATATGAAAGATTTCTGATTATTATCAATGTTGAAAACAGTCGTGCTGCTCAATATTTTAGTGGAAACTGATGCATTTTGTTTTTCAGAAATCAGAGATGAATGTAAAGTTGAAAAGAACAGCATTTACTTGAAATAGAAAAGTTTTGTAACATTATAAATGTCTTTACTGTCACTTTTGATCAATTTAATGTGTCTTTGATGAAAATATTAATTGATATATTAATTCCTTTGTTTTGTAACATACTCCAAACATTTGAATGATAGTTTATCGCTGTTTCCACAAAATATATTGGTTACACTTTATTTTAAGGTGTTTCTGTTACAGTGTAATTATACATTTATGTACCGAGTAATATTAATTAACTACATGTACTTAATATATAGTTATGGTTTGGATTAGGGTTACTTGCATGCAATTATGTGTAATTTATTGTTATTATAATAGTAATTACATGTATCATGTGTAACAAGGACAGCTTTAAATAAAGTGTTACCAAAAAATTAAGCAGCAAAAATTGCTTTAGGGCGGTAGAGTATGAACGAATGAGAGCTGAGATGCTGAGAGACTCACAGAGACAGATAGATCATCACCAGAGCGTTCAGAGAGAGAGACACCGGACGCAGTGTTTTCATGAACTCCTCTGATCCTGAAGAACACAAAACACACATCAGCAAACCACTCTCACACCTGATGCTCTCAGAGAAACTCAAGATGTGTGTGAGTGTGAGTGTGTGTGTGTGTGTGTGTGTGTGTGTGTGTGTGTGTGTGAGAGAGAGAGACCGGACGCAGTGTTTTCATGAACTCCTCTGATCCTGAAGAACACAAAACACACATCAGCAAACCACTCTCACACCTGATGCTCTCAGAGAAACTCAAGATGTGTGTGAGTGTGTGTGTGTGTGTGTGTGTGTGTGTGTGTGTGTGTGTGTGTGTGTGTGTGTGTGAGAGAGAGAGAGAGACACCGGACGCAGTGTTTTCATGAACTCCTCTGATCCTGAAGAACACAAAACACACATCAGCAAACCACTCTAACACCTAATGCTCCCAGAGAAACTCAAGATGTGTGTGTGTGTGTGTGTGTGTGCGTCTGTGAGTGTGTGAGTGTGTGTGTGTGTGTGTGTGTGTGTGTGTGTGTGTGTGTGTGTGTGTGTGTGTGAGAGAGAGAGAGAGACACCGGCCGCAGTGTTTTCATGAACTCCTCTGATCCTGAAGAACACAAAACACACATCAGCAAACCACTCTAACACCTGATGCTCCCAGAGAAACTCAAGATGTGTGTGTGTGTGTGTGTGTGTGTGTGTGTGTGTGTGTGTGTGTGTGTGTGTGTGTGTGTGTGTGTGTGTGTGAGAGAGAGAGAGACACCGGTCGCAGTGTTTTCATGAACTCCTCTGATCCTGAAGAACACAAAACACACATCAGCAAACCACTCTAACACCTGATGCTCTCAGAGAAACTCAAGATGTGTGTGAGTGTGTGTGTGTGTGTGTGTGTGTGTGTGTGTGTGTGTGTTTGAGAGAGAGAGAGAGAGAGACACCGGCCGCAGTGTTTTCATGAACTCCTCTGATCCTGAAGAACACAAAACACACATCAGCAAACCACTCTCACACCTGATGCTCCCAGAGAAATTCAAGATGTGTGTGTGTGTGTGTGTGTGTGTGTGTGTGTGTGTGTGTGTGTGTGTGAGGGAGAGAGAAAGAGAGAGACACCGGCCGCAGTGTTTTCATGAACTCCTCTGATCCTGAAGAGCATAAAACACACATCAGCAAACCACTCTCACACCTGATGTTCCCAGAGAAACTCAAGATGTGTGTGAGTGTGTGTGTGTGTGTGTGTGTGTGTGTGGGAAAGAGAGAGACACATGCCGCAGTGTTCTCTGTCATAGGTTCACTCAACGCTGCGTGAGCTTTTCAAGTTTTTAGGAACGCCCCCAGCGTGCCGATTGTCTGAAGCCCGTATAGAATCACACCAATTCATTGGCTGATGGCGTGAAAGCCGCCCCTGACGTACTCACATCGTCAGCTTATACTGGCGAAAGCACCATCTGCTCCTCAGATTTCTCTGCCTTCACGAAGCAGCCATACTAGCCCTTCTGTTGCAGTTTTTCTGGCCCATTTTCTATCGTGGATTTCTCCATTTGCACTTCGGCGACTGCATCAGCGGAACATTGTTCTCCTCGCGGTGAAGTGCCATGGAATATCGCCGTTGTCAACCGCCGTGCGCTCGATTTATCGCGAGCGATGACCCGCACAGTAAGTGTGTAAAATGTTTGGGGTTTTCGCATGCACATGAGGCGGTTTACGGGATATCGAAATGTAAATTCTGTGACAATCTCCATCTCAGAACCCTCCGCTCTAGGCTTGGGGTTTTTGAAAGGGAGTCATCCGTTTTTCCCCGTCGCGCCCCGGAGGCCTCCGTGGCCCCCTGTGAGTCCGCGACCTGGGGTTCGGATGTTGAGCTCGAGGCGATGGAGAGTGAGCAGACAGGCCTCGCCTTTTCTCTCCCTCTCTCACCTGAGCACGTGCGCGCAAATTCTCCGGTCGAATTCGCGCATGATTACTTGTATCCTAGCCCAGAGGCACGTGACACCATCTCCTTCGGGCTAGATGATGTATTGCTAACAGCAGCCTTCGACTCGGAGGATTTCGGGCCTGCTTTAGCGGATGCTCTCCCGCCTAGCGGCCAGGAGACGCGGCCTTCTGCAGCCTACTCTGAGCTCGTGAACGTGCTTTCCCGCGCCACCGCGAAACTTTCGTTGGATTGGCCCGATGAGCCCCACGAGTCTCAATCGTCGAAACTCGACGAACGGTTCCTTAGTGGCCCAAACTCCAGGCCTCAAAGGAGGAAGCTGCCATTTTTCAGTGATCAGCATCAGGAGATCTCCAGATCCTGGAAACAGCCTTTTTCCTCCTGCCTTACTAACATGGCAGCCGCTGACTTCACCAACCTCGTGGGTTCTGTGGAGCAGGGCTATACCGCCATTCCGGTGGTCGAGGACACTTTAGCCTCCCACCTTTCACCTTCCTTGGCGCCTTCTTGGAAGTCTCGTCCCCTCCTTCCAACTAAGCCATGTAGGACCACTTCCGCCCTTATCTGGAAGTCCTACATCGCGGCCGGTCAGGCAGGTATGGCCCTCCACACGATGGCCATCCTTCAAGCCTACCAGGCTGATGTCCTCAAGGAGATGGACGAAGGGACTGGTCTGACTCCAGAAGCAGTCAAGGAGCTGCGCAGGGCCACTGACTTGGCTTTGAGAGGCACCAAGCACACTGCGCGTGCCGTGGGGCGCTCCATAGCGGGCTCGGTGGCCGCAGAGCGCCATTTGTGGCTTAATCTCACTGAGATTCGTGAGAAGGAGAAGGTGTTCCTGCTGGACGCCCCCATCTCGCAATCTGGGTTGTTTGGTGAGGCGGTGAGCCCTATGGTGGAGAAGTTTCGCTCCGCCAAATCTCAATCGGCTGCTCTTAAGCAGTTCATGCCTAAGAGGATGAGGGACCATTCCACTCCCTCCTCCTCCTTGTCCAGAGAGCATTCCTTACCCAGAAAGGAGCTTTCTGGTAGGAGCTGCGCCCCTGCACATCCTCCCCCGACCATGGTCTGGGGAGCCCGTGGCCAACCGTTTCCTCGCCAACGGCCACGCAGGCGGGTTGACCTGAAGCGGCCCGCCAGGCCTGCCGCTTTGGCTCCTCCGAGCCGTTCCTGACCCTCAGGTCGGGATGAGGAGAGCTCTTTCATCGCTGAGAGACGCTCTCCTCACTCAGATCTGTCATACCCACCCCTCGGGGTTTGGTGTGCAGACAGAGTCCACCAGCATCACTCTTCTTCGGTCTGGCTGTTGGAGGACGCATCGGGCCTTCCCCCTCTACCGTCCGTCCCTCTGCCGCCAGCGGACCACGTGATAGGAGACACAATCGGTTCTCTCCTACAGTGTATGGGCCCCGCGCCGGCCATTTTTCAGTCCAGTGCTTCACTCTCCATCATCCCAAACAAGGACGACAGGGGCTTTACTTCATGGTGGAGGAAGTCACCTCTCCCAGGCCTTCTCAACACCCCAAGTCAGGTATGTCTTCCTCAGCATGACACTCTGCTTCCTCTATTGCATTTCTTTCACGAATGGGAGCGTCTACCAGGGGTATCGCCTTGGGTTCACCGCACAGTTCGGTCCGGCTACACACTTCAGTTTGGGCGAAATCCCCCCCGCTTCGACTGGGTTCAGCTGACAGTAGTAAACAGCGCCTCGAAGGCTTCTGTGCTACAGCAGGAACTTTCCTCCCTCCTACTAAAGGGCGCGATAGAGGAATTACCACGGTCGGACATCAAACGAGGGTTTTTCAGCCGCTACTTCCTCGTACCGAAGAGGGACGGCGGCCTGAGACCCATTCTGGACCTGCGTCGCCTGAACCTCTCCCTTTACAAAGGGAAGTTCAAGATGCTGACATTGAAAACGATTGAAAACGACAACACGCAGGGGGCGTTCCCAAAGCGTGAAAAGCTCACGCAGCGTCTCGTTCCCTATTCAGAGAACAAGGGTTACGCGAGTAACCCGAGACGTTTTCATGAACTCCTCTGATCCTGAAGAGCATAAAACACACACCAGCAAACCACTCTAACACCTGATGTTCCCAGAGAAACTCAAGATGTGTGTGTGTGTGTGTGTGTGTGCGTCTGTGAGTGTGTGAGTGTGTGTGTGTGTGTGTGTGTGTGTGTGTGTGTGTGTGTGTGTGAGGGAGAGAGAGAGACACCGGCCGCAGTGTTTTCATGAACTCCTCTGACCCTGAAGAACACAAAACAGTGTGTGAGTGTTACCAGTGTATGGTAAGTTTGCAGTGGCGCTGGTTTCTTCTGTGGGAGAATCCAGTTCACCATCTCTTTTACTCACTTCAATAAAAGACCGTTTTGGGAACTCTGTGAAAGAATCACATGTTGAGAAAGAATAAAGAAGCAGTAACACATCAGAACCTCGCTGAACTCAAACACACTCTGGGTTGTGATGAAATCCGGTGACTCCGGACAGTCGGAGCTGCTGGTGTCGTCCATGTGCTGACCCGTCTGTGTGACCGGACCGTCCAAATCCGACAGATCTGCAGAGAAATCCTGCGCAGACACCAGTCACGTCAAGTCACCTTTATTTATATAGCGCTTTTAACAATGCAGATTGTGTCAAAGCACTTAACAGTATCAAATTAGAGGATAGAGTGTCAGTAATGTAAGATTAAACAGTTAAAGGCATTTCATTATTGAATTCAGAGATGTCATCGTCCAGGTTATTTTAGTTTAAATAATATCTGTGAAATCAAATTGACAATAATCGCTAGAAATTAAGTCTCCCCGACTGAGCAAGCCAAAGGCGCCAGTGCCTATATATAACACAGAAAAGAGCCTATTATTAGCTAATTTGTTCAAAATATCAATAAAAATGTTGCATCACAGTTTTCTCACAAAATAAGAATAAAGATTATTTGTGACCCTGGAGCACAAAACCAGTCATAAGGGTCATTTTTCTCAATTGAGATTTATGCATCATCTGAAATCTGAATAAATAATCTGTCCATTGATGTATGGTTTGTTATGATCGGATAATATTTGAAAATCTGGAATCTGAGGATGCAAAAAAAATCAAAATATTGAGAAAATCATCTTTAAAGTTGTTCAAATTAAGTTCTTAGCAATGCATATTAATAATCAATAATTGTGTTTTGATATATTTACGATAGGAAATGTACTTCATGGAACATGATCTTAATATTCTAATGATTTTTGGCATAAAATAAAAAATTATAATTTTGACTCATACGATGTATTGTTGGTTATTGATACATATATAGCTGTGCTCCAGGGACACGTATATATGTATCAGCGTTACTGCACTCGTCAAAATAACAGAATTCAGTTTTAATAACAAAAGAAAGTATTCAAAATATAATTTACATAATTTACAATTTTCAAATGTGTGGAAAAAGGTCAAAATCAAGATTAGGCGTGAGTTTTGAACAAATAGTGCTGAATTTGAATCTGACTCGTGAACAAATGACTCTCTAAACGATTCACTGTAACGAATCAGTCGAAAGAGTGATGAGTGGAGTCGGTCTAATGACCACAGTGTGAAACGTACAGTATTAGATTTGAGTTCTGGATGATTATATGAAGACAGACGGTCGTTGTGAATGACTCGTACCGTGGGCAGAGACGCCGGATGTCCTCTCAGGCTCTGAGACGGGGTTTGACTCTTCTCCTGCAAACAGACCACGGTTATTCATCAGAAACAGCACGGTTCAACTGAATTATGTGTGACTGAAGAACCTACAACCAGATGAGAGCAAACAGACATCAGAACCTTGTAGGTCGTGTCTCGAGACAGAAACGAAACAAACACGTGCTGTAAAAAACACAGTAACGGCGATTAGAGAAACTCAATCACAGGTTTATTCACACGAGAGGAAGTGTGTTTTACCCGCTTGTGCGCTGTAGAAATAACCAGCGCGTTCGGAACCAAGATTGCAGTTTTAGTTTTCTTGATGACTGTTACTGAAGAAACTGGAATCACAGTCTGAAGGAAAAACATATGATGCATATAATTCAGAAACACTACTTAATACATTTATCAGATGCTTTTATCCAAAGCGACTAACAGTGCTTATACATTTATTGTCAGTATGCATGTTCCCTGAGAATCGAACCCACAACCTTTAACGCTGCTAACGCAATGCTCTACCACTGAGCCACAGGAACACATCAATACAAATACACTATTCATGATTGATGCATTACATTGATCAAAAGTGACAGTAAAGACATTTATTGTGTTACAAACACTATAAAACACAAACAAAATATGATTCTCTTACTCAATGTTTTTGTCTTGTTTTCTAGAATAAATATCTAAATGTTCTTGAATCAAGATGTATTTAATATTTGCAGTGTCCTCCTGTTACATGGCGTTTAAGATCGTGTCTCGTGTCAATGGAGTTCACCCATAAAAGGTAAAGATGAATATGATTTAATGCATAAGTTATTTTTATTACATTGTATTATTTGAGTTGTGTGGTAAAGAGAATATCATCAAATCAAAACGCACCAGATTTCAAGTCGATCATCAATTTTTTGTAGATATGTATTTTTTTTATAATTCTACTTTATTCTTCGTATGATGTTTCGGTTGTCATTTAAAATGATTTAAGATATTAAGTCTTGTTTCCCCCCCCCAAAAAAATAAATTAAAATAAATTAAAAACTGTTTGCTTTTGCTTAAAACAAGCAAAAATATCTGCTAATGGTGTAAGAAAAATAATCTTAATTCAAAAGCTAAACAAGATATTATATTAGCAGATATTTCTGCCTGTTTTAAGCTGAAACTAACCGTTTTTAGTTTATTTTTATTATTTTTTTTTTGATGGGGGGGACAAGACTTAATATCTTAAATAATTTGACTTGTACATTAAATCATCTTGATTCAAGAATGTTTAGATATTAATATTAGAAAACAAGATAAAACACTAAGTAAGAGAATAAATGTAATGCAGTGTAAAGATTTCTATTTCAAATAAATTCTATTATTTAGAACTTTCCATTAATCTGTGAATCCTGAAAAATAAAATGTATCAGTTTCCACAAAAATATGGTGCAGCACGACTGTTTTCAACATTGATAATAATCAGCATATTATTATGATTTCTGAAGATCATGTGACACTGAAGACTGCAGTAATGATGCTGAAAATACACAGAAATAAATTACAGTTTAACACATATTCACATAGAACACAGCTGATTAAATTATAACAATATTTCATAATTTTTGCATAATTATTCCATAATGATTTGCTCAAATAAATGCAGCCGTTTTCTCATAAACATAAAAATCTTGCTATTCCAGATTAGTTTCGGGGCAGTTTTCCGGTTTCACCTTGTGTCTCTTCCGAAGACTCTGGAATGGAAACAGATCCAGTTTTCGGACACGAACAGCCTCCCCTGATACAGCATGTCCTTCTGCAGGGCGCACGTGTAACCTGGAATACATAAATCATATCACAGCTTCAATAACAGAGCCATAATCAGAGACGAATCAAATCAATCTGCTCACACGTACTCTGTCTCAGATGCTCGTCTTCACTGATGTCTTTAAACACTTTGTGGTACTGGATATTAGTGCGCAGAGACTGAAACACAACATGATACGTGTTCAGTGGTGTAGATGAAAAATCATAATTCATACTGTAAATAACCCCTGATCCAGCTGAACTGAGATCTGTAGAAGATCCAACGTGCCTCATAAGAGGAGACACATCGTTAGTGACCGTCATTAAATACAACTGAAATAAAATTAAACAAAGCTATGTTTAATGCATTTAACAAAAATAACTCAAACTGAAAAAAAACTACATGTAAAAAAATGATTTTTCAAAATTATAAATAAAACAAACATTTTATACAAAATGATATTTTAGTTTTTATGTTTAATTCAATGCATTTTCTTTGCGAAATCTACTAAAAACATATCGGTGTAAAAAAATACATATTTAAACAAAATCAATAAAATGATGAAAACACAACAGAATACTAAAAGCTTCATTAAAACACAAATTTTATTTTATTTTCTAAATAAAACATATTAAAGATTTGATACAGTACAAGCAAATACTGTTTATTTCACATTAAATGTAGTGTTACTAATCATTTCTTTATAATTAAATATATGAATAATATATTATTATTTATAAACCATTAAATTTGTGATGAAAATTAAGCAGTTAAGCCAAATTCATCACGATTCATAATTAATCGTTAAATAACACTAAAGCCATAAAAACACTTCAAATTAAACTAACATTAATATATATATATATAAATGTGTGCTGTAGCTGAAATAAAATAGATTAAAGGTTATATATATATATATATATATTAGTGCTGTCAAACAATTAATCGTGATTAATCGCATCCAAAATAAAAGTTTTTGTTTACATAATATATGTATGTGGTTTATATTTATTATTTACATATAAATACACACACATCTGCTTCAATATTTCATGTTTAATGCAATGCCATTTCTTTGAAACTATTTATACTGACATATTGCTTGTAAAATTGATTATTTAAAATAAAAAATGATGAAAACACACATCACAATACTAAAAGTTTACCTAAACCTAAAATACGAAAATATATATTTTTATCATATTTAAAAATATATTTAATATTTCAAGATACACTATAAAAAAAATATTTTTTGAAGTTGTAAATAAAACAAAGATGTTAAAAGTGCATAAGACAATAAATACAATTTCTTCTTAATTTCGCATTAATTCAGTGTTCATATCTTTATAATTATGAAATGTACTAGCAATTTCTGATTTCAAAGTAAAGTAATTTTCCCCAGTGCATTAATAACTCTAATAATATCTGTCTGAATCACACACACCTGAGCGGACGGAGGTTTCCTGCGTTCACACTTGGATTCGGAGTCACTCTGGATTTGCAGAAGAAGAGACGGATCGAGTGTTTTGGATCTGAATCAGGAGACACATCTGGAGTGAAGCCGGTCGTGTGTGAATGCGTTCGTTTAACTCTATGCACTGACCTGACGAGGGGGGGGTTTCGTCTCCGGGCAGAGACGTCAGTCTCAGCGTCCAGCGAGATAAAAGCATCGGTCCTCGTCATCTTGTGTCCTTCCTCGTCGTCCATGTTTCTGTGAAACACACACATCCATACAAACAAACACATACGGGTCAGTGTCCTGAGAAATAACCAAACATAGATTCATACAACAAATAATAAATGTGCAATTTAAATTCAAACTTTCATCAATAACACATCAAAAGATATTATTTTAAATCATTTTATAATATGACTATTACAGGGATATTGGCTGTTTATTAATCCTTAAAAAGCATATATTAATGTCCGAAGACTTAGTACTAAATCCTTAATCCGACCCCATTCATAAACGTAACTAATAAGTATTAATAAGCAGTAATTATGAGTATATTAGTTCGTTAATAGTGAGAACTGGACTCTAATCTAAAGTGTGAGCAGAATAATTATGAAGTTATGTAATATTAATGTAAAAGAATGTTTCTTGTCTATCCTCGTATCATTAACTTGAATTAGGGTTTAGAAGGTAATTAGTGTAATTAGATTACTGTAAATATTACTCGCTGTTTAATTAAACTGTTGAAGATGTAATTAGTAACTGGTAATTAATACTGTTTCGCTGTAACTTACCCAACGCTGGGTACCATGTCTGTTAAAGGTTCTTCAAAATATCAGTTTCAAAATATGTAAGACATTAATATGTGCTTTTTATGTAATTATAATAATAATAATATACATATACTGACTAGCGGTTCAGTGCTTGCCATAAAACACGAGACAAAGTCCTTCTGCGCTCATAAAGTCAACACACCATGTGCTCTGTTCCAACACGATATTACACAATATCTGTAAACATGCATATTTAAAATTGAACCTGGATGATAGCACACAGAATAACACATGCGTGATAATAAAAGATGTGTAGAGTGTGAATGAGTCTGATCTCACCGCTGTAACACACACTCGCTCATCTGCTGCTGGTGCGGAGGAACGGAGCACATCGGTCAGAACCCGATCGGTCAGAACCACAGACGTGTGTCCAGCAGCACGACTGGACCGAGTGTATCAGAGGTGCTTCTGACCTACAGCTCCGAGTTAATCAGTGACTGATGCAGAACTAACACACACTCGCTCATCTGCTGCTGGTGCGGAGGAACGGAGCACATCGGTCAGAAACCGATCGGTCAGAACCACAGACGTGTGTCCATCAGCACGACTGGACCGAGTGCATCAGAGGTGCTTCTGACCTACAGCTCCGAGTTAATCAGTGACTGATGCAGAACTAACACACACTCGCTCATCTGCTGCTGGTGAGGAGGAACGGAGCACATCGGTCAGAACCCGATCGGTCAGAACCACAGACGTGTCTCCATCAGCACGACTGGACCGAGTGCATCAGAGGAGCTTCTGACCTACACCTCCGAGTTAATCAGTGACTGATGCAGAACTAACACACACTCGCTCATCTGCTGCTGGTGCGGAGGAACGGAGCACATCGGTCAGAACCCGATCGGTCAGAACCACAGACGTGTGTCCATCAGCACGACTGGACCGAGTGCATCAGAGGAGCTTCTGACCTACAGCTCCGAGTTAATCAGTGACTGATACAGAACTAAAACACACTCGCTCATCTGCTGCTGGAGAGGAGGAACGGAGCACATCGGTCAGAACCCGATCGGTCAGAACCACAGACGTGTGTCCATCAGCACGACTGGACCGAGTGCATCAGAGGAGCTTCTGACCTACAGCTCCGAGTTAATCAGTGACTGATGCAGAACTAACACACACTCGCTCATCTGCTGCTGGTGCGGAGGAACGGAGCACATCGGTCAGAACCCGATCGGTCAGAACCACAGACGTGTGTCCATCAGCACAACTGGACCGAGTGCATCAGAGGAGCTTCTGACCTACAGCTCCGAGTTAATCAGTGACTGATGCAGAACTAACACACACTCGCTCATCTGCTGCTGGTGCGGAGGAACGGAGCACATCGGTCAGAACCCGATCGGTCAGAACCACAGACGTGTGTCCATCAGCACGACTGGACCGAGTGCATCAGAGGAGCTTCTGACCTACAGCTCCGAGTTAATCAGTGACTGATGCAGAACTAACACACACTCGCTCATCTGCTGCTGGTGTGGAGGAACGGAGCACATCGGTCAGAACCCGATCGGTCAGAACCACAGACGTGTGTCCATCAGCACGACTGGACCGAGTGCATCAGAGGAGCTTCTGACCTACAGCTCCGAGTTAATCAGTGACTGATGCAGAACTAAAACACACTCGCTCATCTGCTGCTGGTGCAGGAGGAACGGAGCACATCGGTCAGAACCCGATCGGTCAGAACCACAGACGTGTGTCCATCAGCACGACTGGACCGAGTGCATCAGAGGAGCTTCTGACCTACAGCTCCGAGTTAATCAGTGACTGATGCAGAACTAACACACACTCGCTCATCTGCTGCTGGTGCAGGAGGAACGGAGCACATCGGTCAGAACCCGATCGGTCAGAACCACAGACGTGTGTCCATCAGCACGACTGGACCGAGTGCATCAGAGGAGCTTCTGACCTACAGCTCCGAGTTAATCAGTGACTGATGCAGAACTAACACACACTCGCTCATCTGCTGCTGGTGAGGAGGAACGGAGCACATCGGTCAGAACCCGATCGGTCAGAACCACAGACGTGTGTCCATCAGCACGACTGGACCGAGTGCATCAGAGGAGCTTCTGACCTACAGCTCCGAGTTAATCAGTGACTGATGCAGAACTATCACACACTCGCTCATCTGCTGCTGGTGCGGAGGAACGGAGCACATCGGTCAGAACCCGATCGGTCAGAACCACAGACGTGTGTCCATCAGCACGACTGCACCGAGTGCATCAGAGGAGCTTCTGACCTACAGCTCCGAGTTAATCAGTGACTGATGCAGAACTAACACACACTCGCTCATCTGCTGCTGGTGTGGAGGAACGGAGCACATCGGTCAGAACCCGATCGGTCAGAACCACAGACGTGTGTCCATCAGCACGACTGGACCGAGTGTATCAGAGGTGCTTCTGACCTACAGTCAGCTCCGAGTTAATCAGTGACTGATGCAGAACTAACACACACTCGCTCATCTGCTGCTGGAGAGGAGGAACGGAGCACATCGGTCAGAACCCGATCGGTCAGAACCACAGACGTGTGTCCATCAGCACGACTGGACCGAGTGCATCAGAGGAGCTTCTGACCTACAGCTCCGAGTTAATCAGTGACTGATGCAGAACTAACACACACTCGCTCATCTGCTGCTGGTGTGGAGGAACGGAGCACATCGTTCAGAACCCGATCGGTCAGAACCACAGACGTGTGTCCATCAGCACGAATGGACCGAGTGTATCAGAGGTGCTTCTGACCTACAGTCAGCTCCGAGTTAATCAGTGACTGATGCAGAACTAACACACACTCGCTCATCTGCTGCTGGAGAGGAGGAACAGAGCACATCGGTCAGAACCCGATCGGTCAGAACCACAGACGTGTGTCCATCAGCACGACTGGACCGAGTGCATCAGAGGAGCTTCTGACCTACAGCTCCGAGTTAATCAGTGACTGATGCAGAACTAACACACACTCGCTCATCTGCTGCTGGTGCGGAGGAACGGAGCACATCGGTCAGAACCCGATCGGTCAGAACCACAGACGTGTGTCCATCAGCACGACTGGACCGAGTGCATCAGAGGAGCTTCTGACCAACAGCTCCGAGTTAATCAGTGACTGATGCAGAACTAACACACACTCGCTCATCTGCTGCTGGTGCGGAGGAACGGAGCACATCGGTCAGAACCCGATCGGTCAGAACCACAGACGTGTGTCCATCAGCACGACTGGACCGAGTGCATCAGAGGAGCTTCTGACCTACAGCTCCGAGTTAATCAGTGACTGATGCAGAACTAACACACACTCGCTCATCTGCTGCTGGTGCGGAGGAACGGAGCACATCGGTCAGAACCCGATTGGTCAGAACCACAGACGTGTGTCCATCAGCACGACTGGACCGAGTGCATCAGAGGAGCTTCTGACCTACAGCTCCGAGTTAATCAGTGACTGATGCAGAACTAACACACACCGTGCTCATCTGCTGCTGGTGCGGAGGAACGGAGCACATCGGTCAGAACCCGATCGGTCAGAACCACAGACGTGTGTCCATCAGCACGAATGGACCGAGTGTATCAGAGGTGCTTCTGACCTACAGTCAGCTCCGAGTTAATCAGTGACTGATGCAGAACTAACACACACTCGCTCATCTGCTGCTGGAGAGGAGGAACAGAGCACATCGGTCAGAACCCGATCGGTCAGAACCACAGACGTGTGTCCAGCAGCACGACTGGACCGAGTGCATCAGAGGAGCTTCTGACCTACAGCTCCGAGTTAATCAGTGACTGATGCAGAACTAACACACACTCGCTCATCTGCTGCTGGTGCGGAGGAACGGAGCACATCGGTCAGAACCCGATCGGTCAGAACCACAGACGTGTGTCCATCAGCACGACTGGACCGAGTGCATCAGAGGAGCTTCTGACCAACAGCTCCGAGTTAATCAGTGACTGATGCAGAACTAACACACACTCGCTCATCTGCTGCTGGTGCGGAGGAACGGAGCACATCGGTCAGAACCCGATCGGTCAGAACCACAGACGTGTGTCCATCAGCATGACTGGACCGAGTGCATCAGAGGAGCTTCTGACCTACAGCTCCGAGTTAATCAGTGACTGATGCAGAACTAACACACACTCGCTCATCTGCTGCTGGTGCGGAGGAACGGAGCACATCGGTCAGAACCCGATTGGTCAGAACCACAGACGTGTGTCCATCAGCACGACTGGACCGAGTGCATCAGAGGAGCTTCTGACCTACAGTCAGCTCCGAGTTAATCAGTGACTGATGCAGAACTAACACACACCGTGCTCATCTGCTGCTGGTGCGGAGGAACGGAGCACATCGGTCAGAACCCGATCGGTCAGAACCACAGACGTGTGTCCATCAGCACGACTGGACCGAGTGCATCGGAGGAGCTTCTGACCTACAGCTCCGAGTTAATCAGTGACTGATGCAGAACTAGCACACACTCGCTCATCTGCTGCTGGTGCGGAGGAACGGAGCACATCGGTCAGAACCCGATCGGTCAGAACCACAGACGTGTGTCCATCAGCACGACTGGACCGAGTGCATCAGAGGAGCTTCTGACCTACAGCTCCGAGTTAATCAGTGACTGATGCAGAACTAACACACACTCGCTCATCTGCTGCTGGTGAGGAGGAACGGAGCACATCGGTCAGAACCCGATCGGTCAGAACCACAGACGTGTGTCCATCAGCACGACTGGACCGAGTGCATCAGAGGAGCTTCTGACCTACAGCTCCGAGTTAATCAGTGACTGATGCAGAACTAACACACACCGTGCTCATCTGCTGCTGGTGCGGAGGAACGGAGCACATCGGTCAGAACCCGATCGGTCAGAACCACAGACGTGTGTCCATCAGCACGACTGGACCGAGTGCATCAGAGGAGCTTCTGACCTACAGCTCCGAGTTAATCAGTGACTGATGCAGAACTAAAACACACTCGCTCATCTGCTGCTGGTGCGGAGGAACGGAGCACATCGGTCAGAACCCGATCGGTCAGAACCACAGACGTGTGTCCATCAGCACGACTGGACCGAGTGCATCAGAGGAGCTTCTGACCTACAGCTCCGAGTTAATCAGTGACTGATGCAGAACTAACACACACTCGCTCATCTGCTGCTGGTGCGGAGGAACGGAGCACATCGGTCAGAACCCGATCGGTCAGAACCACAGACGTGTGTCCATCAGCACGACTGGACCGAGTGCATCAGAGGTGCTTCTGACCTACAGCTCCGAGTTAATCAGTGACTGATGCAGAACTAACACACACTCGCTCATCTGCTGCTGGTGCGGAGGAACGGAGCACATCGGTCAGAACCCGATCGGTCAGAACCACAGACGTGTGTCCATCAGCACGACTGGACCGAGTGCATCGGAGGAGCTTCTGACCTACAGTCAGCTCCGAGTTAATCAGTGACTGATGCAGAACTAACACACACTCGCTCATCTGCTGCTGGTGCGGAGGAACGGAGCACATCGGTCAGAACCCGATCGGTCAGAACCACAGACGTGTGTCCATCAGCACGACTGGACCGAGTGCATCAGAGGAGCTTCTGACCTACAGCTCTGAGTTAATCAGTGACTGGTGCAGAACTAACACACACTCGCTCATCTGCTGCTGGTGCGGAGAAACAGAGCACATCGGTCAGAACCCGATCGGTCAGAACCACAGACGTGTGTCCATCAGCACGACTGGACCGAGTGCATCAGAGGAGCTTCTGACCTACAGCTCCGAGTTAATCAGTGACTGATGCAGAACTAACACACACTCGCTCATCTGCTGCTGGAGAGGAGGAACAGAGCACATCGGTCAGAACCCGATCGGTCAGAACCACAGACGTGTGTCCATCAGCACGACTGGACCGAGTGCATCAGAGGAGCTTCTGACCTACAGCTCCGAGTTAATCAGTGACTGATGCAGAACTAACACACACTCGCTCATTCTGCTGCTGGTGCGGAGGAACGGAGCACATCGGTCACGGAACACTGATCGGTCAGATACCACAGATCGTGTGTCCATCAGCACGACTGGACCGAGTGCATCGGAGGAGCTTCTGACCTACAGCTCCGAGTTAATCAGTGACTGATGCAGAACTAAAACACACAAATACATCTCCGAAGACCAGTCCACTTGTGGAAATAACTAATCATCTTTACAGTGATGTATGGTTTATACTTGAAAATATGGAATATGAATAAATAATATTTCCATTGATGTATGGTTTGGACAATATTTGTAAATCTGGAATCTGAGGGTGCAAAAAAATCTAAATATTGAGGAAAATCATCTTTAAAGTTGTTTAAATTAAATTCTGAGCAATGCATATTACTAATAAATAATTAAGTTTTGATATATTTACAATAGGAAATTTACATCATGGAACATGATCTTAATATCTAATGATTTTTGGCATTACTATAATTTTAATAATTTTGACCCATAAAATGTATTGTTGATTAAATATAGCTGTGTTGTTTATGACTGTTTTTGTGCTCCAGGGACATATATATGAAAAATAAAAAAACTATTTAAAGGTTTGAACATAGATACTCATTATGTATATGTCCATATTTTAGATTAATATAAGTTCTGAAATAACACAACATGACGTTTGTAAATGTGTGCATGTCTGTTATGAGGGCTTTTTCTTTAGTATCCTCCAGTTCTTACATCAGAAGTGAATTAATTTTTGATATTTTGTAAAATAAAATATTTTTTCATTACAAATAATTTACATTTACATTCATGCAGACGCTTTTATCCAACGCGACTTACAGTGCATTCAGGCTATACATTAATGTTATGTCAGTATGTGTAATGTTTGAACTATGAGTTATGCGGATAAGGTTTTTAAGATTATGATAAATATATTCACGCTTATGACTGCGGTCTGCGCGCTGCTGTAGTGAGCGCTGCTCTCCGTCAGGTGTCGCGCTTGCGTCATTGCGTCACTGCGTCATAACCGCGCGACATACAGACGCGTTACAAAACATCAACAAAAACACCTTGAACTTCGGACCAACTTATGAAATACATAAACGGTTCTGCTGGTGAGTTGTTATATTTATCTGCCCGGTTTGATCAATAATAAAACGTGTAAATACTATAGTCATATTTTTAATTTGTAGTCATGCCTGTAATAAAATACAGAACATTAATCTGTCATTATCAAATTAGGTATCATAACTGCTGCTTATTATTAAAAAGAGATGAAGAGTTATAAATATGATCTTCTGTGTGGCTGTTCATGTGAAATGACAGAAATACTATTTCCATAATTGGATCTATAATCATCATCATGTCAGAAGAAAAAATATTATTATTATATTACTATATAGATTTTTGTCCCTAATTATTGTGTCCTGCTGAGCAGCAAAATTAATTTCTAACTCGGAAACCTTTCAGTCAGCAGGACTGATATGAATATGATTATGTTTATGAAGGAGACAGGTGTTATTACGAATGATAAAGAATTATGTTGATGTGGAATTACTTTAAAATGTGTTTATGCTGTGATTCTTCACCATAACAAGGGATTTACAGCAAAGCTAATTCATTATAATTAATAATAATAAATAATTATTATAATATGAGATGTATACAATTATGAAAATATAATAATAATACGATTATTTACTTTATTAGTACATTTTAAGTCAATTAAAGTAAGTTAAAGTTTTGCTTCTTTGATATGAACTTCGGATGAATCTGTGTATTCCTCATTGTAAGACATTTCGGATTAAGCATCTGCTCAATGAATACATGTAAAGACAAGTGTGTGTGGGGGGGTTTTTTGTAGGAGAGATGGAGAGAGAAGAGGAAAAGGGAGTAGAGTGTAAGAGAGAGAGTGTGTAGTGTGTCCGTGTGTGTGTGATGAGAGAGAGGATGAGTGTGTGTGTGTGTTAGTAGAGATGTGTGTGTATGTGTGAAGGAGGAGAGAGTGTGTGTGTGTGTGTGTGTGTGGTGGTGACAGAGAGAGAGTTTGGTGAGTGAGGAGACGGGAGAGAGAGTGTGTGTGTGTGTGTAAGTGTGTGTGTGTAGACAGAGTTTGAGTGAGTGAGAGAGAGAGAGAGAGTGTGTTTGTGTGTGTATGTGAGAGAAAGAGAGAGTGTGTGTGTATGTGAGTGTGTGTGAGACAGAGAGAGAGTGTGTGTGTGTGTGTGTGTGTGTGTGGGACAGATGAGTGAGTGGT